>CAUYQG010230884.1:0-10998 GCA_963574415.1 Tarsius wallacei
CAAAGCTGATTTTACTTACACCATAAAAATGTTAAAAGTAGCCGGGCTCGGTGGCTCAGCCTGTAATCCCGCGCCTTGGGAGGCTGAGGTGAGTGAATTGCCTGAGCCCGCGGGTTCGAGACCCGCCTGGGCAGGCGAAACCTCATCTCTACAATAAATCAAAAAAATTAGCCGGGCATGGTAGCGCGCGCCTGTAATTCCGACTACTCGGAAGGCTGAGGCGGAAGGATCACCGGAGCCCAGCAGGTCGAGGCTGCGGTGGCCGGAAGCGGCCACTGCACTCCACTCTGGGCAATCGAGTGGGACTCCAACTCAAAAAAAAAAAAGTGTTAAAAGTTTCAGAAACTGGTGGTATCAGTTAGAAGACTGAAAGACTCCTTTCTGGAGAACCTGATTTGCTCAAGAAGAAAGAGTTAAGAAACAAATTGCTTACCTCACAACTTAGAATGAGTCACAAAGTCACCAAAACTCCCCACCCCTACCCCCTACTCAGAACTTCCAATCCGATTTTTAGCTACCCAGCTTCCCCTTCCCTCTTTCCTCTCCCCCTCCCTTCCCCCTCCCCTTGGCAGTTTTAGTCATGGACAGACAACCAAGGATTACTAGATACCTGAAGAACACCTACAACATGGAAGATGGACAACAAAAACAAAAAAATGTAGAAAAAAGAAACCTAGTGGGGAGTAAGGAACCTCCCCACTGCTCCCAGGAAACCAATACAGTCATATCCTCAAAGATATAAGAAAAGATATTGTATCTACTTAAGAACGAAACAGTAGTTTGGAAGAGAAGATGAACCCTTGAAATTAAAAACATGGCAACAAAATGAAAAATGTCACTGATGGGCTTGAAGATGAAATGGAAGGAATAAGAAGTCTGTAGTCTCTTATTCACAATTCCAAAATCCACAAAGTTGAGAAATCATATGATTTTGCATAAGTTTGCAACAAAAGTGACAACCTATTGATAGTTTTTGTAGATTGTGCTGAAGAAATATCACTGCCCCGGGTCTCAGAGTGGAAGATGTCACATTATAGGCTATATATCCTATTACCTTCCTAAAATCCAAAAAATTCTGATTGCTGGTATACATTTGACCTCAGAGGTTTCAGATAAGAGATTAAGTACTTGTATCCCAAAAAATAGAGCCAAAAAGCAGGAAGAAGGAAAATAGAAGAGATAAGAAAATTAGAGGACCAGTTCAGAAGATCCAATAAGTATCTTAAAAATATGAGTTTCAGAAAGAAAGATAACATGTGTAGAGTGGGAATCATCAGCAAAATAATTCAAGAAAACGTCCCAGGACTGAAGGACATTAATTTCCAACTTGAAAGAGACCACAAAATAATTAGCAAAATATATGAAAATAAAATAAGCCCCCACTAAAGCATGTTACTATGGACTTGTTTTAGAACACTAAACGTATTTGAATAGTCCCTACAAGCCAAGAGAGTGTAGAAAAACATCACATACTAAGAGATAGGCATCTTACCTTCAGATTTCTCAACAGTGAGACTAAAAGCTAGAAGACAGTTGAGAGTTGCCTTCAAGATTCTGAAGGGATTTTTTTTTCCAACTAGGATTCTGTACCCAGCCAAACTATTATTAAAATGGGATGGTTAAATGGATGTTTTCAGACATGAATCAGGTTTTCAAAAAATATACCGTGTGCTAAATTGCATTTTCTTCTCCTGTAGCCTCACGGAGGTGTAAACAAGAATTGAAGATATCTATTGGGGGGATAAAAGTGGAAAAACAAATATTGAAGAAAATGGATAATCAATAAGTCAAAATATTGCTTCTGAAATCATCAAGAGATTCCTTAGAATCTCTGATTATGCATTCGGTCTTTTTATGATGAGACTTGGGAGTCATACTTTATCTTGTATTACCCAGAGTTCTCTTTCAGAGCATGATGGACGTTTGTTCACAATGTATAAACAGTTGAGACATTTCCATTGTTTTATAGAAGAGTCATGGAAATGAACCCATTTTCCCCTTATAAGAATTTTAGAGCCGGGCTCGGTAGCTCAGCCTGTAATCCCTCTCTTGGGGAGGCTGAGGTGAGTGGATTGCCTGAGCCCACGGGTTCGAGACCTGCCTGGGCAACTTGGCAAGACCTCATCTCTACAGTAAATCAAAAAACTAGCCGGGCGTGGTAGCGTGTGCCTGTAGTTCCAGCTACTTGGAAGGCTGAGGCGGAAGGACCGCCTGAGCCCAGCAGGTCGAGGCTGCGGTGGCCAGGAGCGGCCACTGCACTCCAGTCTGGGCGACAGAGTGAGACTCCAACTCAAAAAAAAAAGAATTTTAGGGTTGAGTGCAGTTGCTCATCCCTGTAATCCCAGTACTTTGGCAGGCAGAAGCAAGAGGATTGCCTGAGCCCAGGAGTGTGAGACCAGCCTAGGCAACTTGGCAAGACCTTGTCTCTACAATAAATTAAAAAATTAACCATAATCACGCCACTGTACTCCAGCCTGGGTGACAGAGTCACACACACACACACACACACACACACACACACACACACACACACAGAATTTTAAAAGTTTGAGGCCATCAAAAAAACCCCACCATTTTTATTTCTCATATGTAGGATGAGATTTTGAGACTTAAAAATCTGATTGCTGCTAAATGTAAGCAACGCCAGACTCCTGTGCAGTGTTGACAGACAGCTCCACTGCACTCTGGAAGATGAGTTGTTTGAAGGGTGGGTATATCTAATAGGATTTAGCCATATGATTGCATCAGGCCAGCACTGCTGCCAGTCCTTGCTGTAAACTGTCAGTAAACAGACTCCAGCCTCTTCTGTTTAATCCTCTACCCAGTGGATACATTAAGTCAGAGAATGACCACAAAAGGGAAATACACAACCTTGGGAGGTTGTTTATACAGTCAGTAAAGCTGTTCAGCAGCTAACAGTAGAAAATAATGCAAACCAAAATGCTATTACTGACAGAGATTTTTCTTATAAGTTTGTCTACTTTTCACAAAGATAAAGCCTAGGAACTTTTATTTACTTTTTGTGTTTGATTTGTGTATTTCAGCAATTAGTAATCATATAGATAAATCCAAGGGAGAATGTTAGGTGGGAGATATGATCTCATTTAATTACATTAATATAGGATGATCAGTCTTTCTTACTTCCACTATGTACTGAAAACCATTCTGTAGCCCCACTATCAGTTTAGTACTTCTCTGACATTTTCTTAATAATATGCCAGCACATTTGCTGGTTTTCTTTTCTCTCCCTTTCCTTCCCCTTTATAACCTGACCTCGTCTCCTCTCTTGTAGCCTTCCCTCTCTCTTACCCATTCCTGTCTTCACCCAGGAGACTTGCACCATCAGATGAGGGTCCTAAGAAAGTAAGAGAGGCCAGGATCCACACATGTCCTCCCTTCTAATAAGATGGACGAGAAGATGGATGCAGTACTAGAAAGGAAACGGTTTGGCATTGGAAATTGGGTTGCCTAGGTTTCAATTCCTACTCTGCCACTTACTACATAATCTTGGGCAAATAACATTTTGATGCCTTTGTTTCTTCCTCTGTCAACTGGGGATAATAATAGTACTTGCTTGATAGAGTTATGTAAGGATTAAAGTAAATAATACCTGTAAAGTATAGTATAATATAGTGGTTAAGAATTTGCACTCCGGGGTTGAACTGCCTGGGTTTGAATCCCTGCTTCGTTACTTAGACAGACTTGCTATTGATCAGACTACTCATCTGAAATATGAGAATAAAAAATAGTGCCTACTTGTCTTTTTTTTTTTTTTAAGGGCCAGGTGGAGTGGCTCACACCTGTAGTCCCTGCTACTCGGGAGCCTGAGGTAGGAGGATTGCTTGCGGCCAGGAGTTCAAGACCAGTCTGGACAGCATAGTGAGACC
Organism: Tarsius wallacei; assembly: GCA_963574415.1. Taxonomy (NCBI): domain Eukaryota; kingdom Metazoa; phylum Chordata; class Mammalia; order Primates; family Tarsiidae; genus Tarsius; species Tarsius wallacei. The sequence continues at coordinate 3,888 of CAUYQG010230884.1, forward strand.
CCATCTCCATAAAAATCTTAAAAATTAACTGGGCACAGTGAGAAACTGTTTAGCAGTTTGGTTTTGTTTGTTTCATTTTAAAGATGTGGGGTACAAGACAGGACTTGGTACGTAAGTGGTCTAGGTACAGGTGAAGTCTGAGCCTGTATTCCCAGCTACTCAGGACACTAAGATGGAAGGATTCCTTGAGCCCAGGGGTTTAAGGCTGCAATGAGCTATGATGGCCCCACTGCACTCCAGTGTGGGCAACAGAGTGAGACACTGTCTCTTAAAAAAAAAAAAATGGGCCGGGTGCAGTGGCTCAAGCCTATAATCCCAGCACTTTGGGAGGCCAAGTCAAGAGGACTGCCTGAGCCCGTAGATTCGAGACCAGCCTGGGCAACATGGTAAGACCTCGTCTCTACAATAAATTAAAAAATTAACTGGGTATGGTAGCGCGCATCTGTAGTTTTGGCTACCGATCCTTCTTCGCCTGAGCCCAGCAGGTCGAGGCGGTGGTGGTTGCCAGCCTGGGTGACAGAATGAGACTCCAACCCGAAAAAAAAAAAAAAATGCCAGGTGCGGTGGCTCACACCTATAATCCCAGCACTTTGGGAGGCCGAGATGAGAGGATTGCCTGAGCCCATGGATTCGAGACCAGCCTGGGCAACTTGACGAGACCTCATCTCTACAGTAAATAAATAAAATAACTATTGTGTTCAGGAGTTGAAATAATTTTGTTAATTCAAATATCAGGCTTAGATCAGATCTGGTATTCAAGAAATAGTTGCTATTTTATAGAGATTCTCGTTTTTAATAAAATTGTGTAAGTGCAAAGAAAAAAAGATCTGAGGTTTAAAGAGAGGAAAGTAAGTTTGAAATAGCATTTGTAGAGAATAGGGACATATGAGGGGGGACCAAAAAAAAAACCCTGAATTTATTTATTTAAAAAATTGTACATTTATTCTTACACGTTTAAACTTTAGTCACCTTCAAAGTACTCTCAGTTTAATACAATACACCTATCAAGACACTTTTTCCATTGCTATAAACAGTTTTTAAACTCGTCGATTTGGATGCCTTTGAGAGCTTCTTCCATTTTTGTTTCACCTTTTCCACATCAAAATGTTTCCCTTGGAGGACTTTTTTCATCCAGGAAAACAAACAAACAAAAAGTTGCTGGGATGAGATCAGGTGAATAGGAAGGGTGGGGCACACATTTCATGCTGTTTTGAGCCAAAAACTGCTAAACAAAATTATGGACTTCACAGCAATTCGAATGGATTTGGAGTCTGTCACACTCAGTGATCTATCACAGAAACAAAGTGCTGAGTACCACACATTCTCACTCATAAGTGGACCCTGAACACCTGTCATAAACTACACAAAAGGGATTGGCAATAGCAGTACACTGCTTTGGGGTGGAGGGGTAAATAACATCTATAAGGGTGCCTGATCCTAATCCAGGTAAAATGCGGGCCACTGGGAGGCTCAGACTTCACCTGTACCTAGACCACTTACGTACCAAATCCTGTCTTGTACCCCACATCTTTAAAATGAAACAAACAAAACCAAACTGCTAAACAGTTTCTCAAAACTTCCAGATAAAAATTTTGGTTGGTTGTTAAATCTGGAAGAACAAATTCTGAATGTAGTATGCCCTCTAAAAGAAAATTCTGGGTTTGTTTTTTGTTTTTTTGTCCCCCCTTGTGGCTCACTGAAGAAACTTGGTAAGATTACTGGGCAACATTAGGGGCCCTTTTTGTTTTGGTGACTGTGCATCTGTTGTGCTAGTCGTTGAATGATTTTCCTCCTGAAGCTGTTACCTGCCTAGGTTCAAGGTTAGGTAAAACTGATGGTTGGATTTATTCAGGGTTGCAGTTTTTGTAGACAGATTCAACCATGAGGATTGAAATGACAGGTTCACTAAAGTGGATAGAAACGAAAGTAAACACCTCTAGGTGAGGAGTCAGAGGTAGGGAAGTGGAGAATAAATGTTTGTTTGTTCTAGTGAGGAAGCAAACAAATGGAAAAGATAATGATGTCTGTTCAAAAATGGAGTGTTTGAATTAGCCGTTTTGGTGGTAATGACACCAGCCAGTTAAAATATTTTTGTCAAAAATCTGAGAGCTGGAATACAGAGCATTAAAAGATAATTGTTTGCAATACCTCTATCAAAGAGCTTATAACCAAAATTTACAAAGAACTTCTACAAATCAAGCCAAAACCAGTCAACCTAATAGAAAATGGGCAAAGGATCTATAGACATTTCACAAGAGGATATCAAAATGTCCATTAAACATATGAAAAGGTGATTGATTTAATTAATCATCAGCAAGATGCAAATTAAATCCATGGTATGATGATACTAACTAGACCAGTTAAAATGAAAATGACAATACTAAGAATAAGTAAAACTCTTACACATACTTGATAGGAGTATAAGTTAGTACAGCCACTTTGGAAAACTGGCAGTACTATTAAGGCTGAACATACACATATTCTTGACCCAGAAAATTCACTCTTAGATATATATATACCCACCCAACAGAAATACCTACTTGAGTGTACCAAAATTCTGTTATTTATACAGTGGAATAAAAATGGAAAAATTACAACAGTATCTGTGTGTTCTATATAAATATATCGTGTGAAAATAGCCAGACACAAAAGAGTCTGTACTGTATGTTTGTTTTTTTAATTAAGTTTTTAAATGGCAAAAGTAATCTATGGAGATAAAAGTGAGGATTGTGGTGATCATTTGGCAGGGGAACAATGACTGGAGTAGGCCCCTCAGGTACTCCTGGAATCCTGTGTCGTGATCTAATTTGATGGTTACATAAGTGTGTACATTCTTTGGGAAAGTTAATTCAGCTCCGTGCTTATGATTTGTGCATTTTTATCTATGAATATTAAACCTCAGTTTAAAATTTTCATTAGATCAGAAGCTTGAGAATTTTGGAAGTGATAGTTCACTTTTTCCACTTGCCAGATCTCTTTAAAGATTTCATACTTTTAAAAAATATGAGTGTTTACTACATAATGGAAAATTAACTAGTCTGATTTCTGATCTTAAATTGTGTCATCAGAACAGCAAAGAATTACCCAGAGCAACAGATAAGTATCTTGGACAGCATGCTTTGAAGTGGTTATTAGTTTTCGTTCTTCCTGCCACTTCACATACACTGTGACAGAATACATGGACTACATATATGAGTCGTTTATAAAGCTGTGATTTGGAACCTGTAGACTCAGTCTTTTTAACTTTCCTCAGAGTGATACATTGTCATCTTACAGATCAGATCTGGTGGTTTTAAAGTGTGATTGAAGAGAGAGTTTTATGTGATCCAGCTGTGCGATGTAAGAGGCAAGTTTGAAGGTGCTTGAAAGTGCATTAGATGTAATTGATGCTTATTGCTTTGACTCCATGTTGGTGTCCATGATGCTGTTTTAGTGAAACTTAGTGAGTTTCATCTTTCAATGAAATTTGTTTTGTTTAGTCTGCATTGTGCCCAGATTAATGATTGAAAACCTTACACTTTCACAGAACATTGCTTTATAGCTCTTCCCCTTTACTGCTATTTTTATATCACATTAACCATTGCACATTTAAGCCATCTGCAAGGTCTGAATGAAACTAGATAAAAAGCTGCCATCTCTTAGATCGACTTGAAAAGCTGGTATTTGTTCAGTTTATTCCTGATTATCCTTTAAGTTTTAAACTTCATATCAAGATGGTTGCTAACATCTCTAAGCCAAAAGTATCTGATTCACAGCTTCTTTTAGCCTGAACATTGGGTCAAAGGGAGGGATTTGTCCTGTGTCACCAGAAGAATCTGTTAGGGACTCAGTTCCACCTCGATTGAGAGAATAAGAACAGCAAGTTCTACTCGTGTTTTAAAAGTATGCTGTTTTAATCAGCTCAGAAAGCCTCCAGTTTGCATGCACCTTTTTTTTTTTGGTATTCTCTATGGAATAGTAAATAATGAGTTTCTTAAATTCCAGATGAATACTTCGTAATTGCATGCCTAGAATGTGTCACACCTGTTAGAGGTTGGTCAAAAATTTTCTTAACATAACAACTTTTTTGAAGATTTAGTGAAAAAAAAATAATGAGATAAATGTGTGCCTGGTATGTTGCAAAAGAGATCCATAATTAAAAATGCATCTCCATTTTCATTTACACTCTTTCACGATGGATTTGTGCAAATCTAGCATTTATATGCTGAATAGCAGATTAATCAAGGACTCTCAAAGTCTTTTTCCAACAGTTAGACTCACTAAAGACCCTTTGGGATACAGGAGGATGAGTCCCCTGCACTGAAGTTAACTGGAATTGCATAAATAAGAGAGGAGAATACAGATTTGTTTCAAAATAACAACCTTCTTCAGTTGATACTAGGTTTCTTCTCATCATGAGTAATATCATTATAATAACTTGGCAACCTGGTGGTGATAAACTCTAGAACTAAAGGAATGAAATATAAAAATATTCCTTTATTTGCATGAGAGAACCTGCGATAATAGGCCAAAAATGAGAGCCCCCCCATAACTAAATACAACAGACTATTTTCTTTTTTTTTTTGAGTTGAAGTCTCACTCTGTCGCCCAGGATGGAGTGCAGTGACCGCTCCCGGCCACCGCAGCCTCGACCTGCTGGGCTCCGGCAATCCTTCCGCCTCAGTCTTCCAAGTAGCTGGAACTACAGGCGCGCACTACCACGCCCGGCTAATTTTTGATTTATTGTAGAGATGAGGTCTCGCCAAGTTGCCCAGGCGGGTCTCGAACCCGCAGGCTCAGGCAATTCACTCACCTCAGCCTCCCAAAGCACGGGACTACAGGCTAAGCCACCGAGCCCGGCTGAAATGACTCTTCTTAAGCTGACTATTGGCATGATCAATTTTCCATAAAAAATATTTTAAATAATTTTTCACTTGTAAAATATACCATAGGCTTTTCCTTTTTTAATCTTCATGTATACTGAGTTATATATTTCAAATAAAAACAAACAAACAAACAAACCAACCTTTACACACTTCTCCTGAATATCATTTCTCTGAGAAGCAAATTTGAGTACTGGCTTTTCACCATCCATTATAGGTTCTTCATGTTTCACTTTGCTAAGATGATGATCTGAAATCCAGTCCATGAAGACAGTTAAAAGTTCATAAACTTGTCCATTAAGTGGTACCTATATGTCAAAAACATCAAAGGTAAGCCTCAAATTTGATAAGTTACCATAGAATAATTTACCTAAAGCACTTCACTAAAATATGTGTTTGGACAGTTTCTCCAAACAAGATAAATTCCAGATCAAATATCCCCAGTTAATACTAAACACATGTTAAATGCCAGTTAAGAGAAAGAAACAAAATCCATAACAAGGAAATTGAAAGAACTGTACCTCACTACTAAGGTAAAAAGCTTCATAAAAGTTTTTTATCCAAGTTTGATAAGATAAAACAGTAAAATTGGCCTTACTCAAGAGCATGAACTACCATAACTAAAATATTTTTTAAAATTTAAAGGTTTCCCAAGCTAAGGAATTTCCACTATAGAACTTCATATAATCTTCTTCCAATAAAAGCTGCTGCTTTCTTTGTCTTTACAGTATACCAGTCAACAAACATAATAGGAGCATTTTTTCCCTGGAAATCTTATTTTCTGAAAGCCTACAAAAATGAAAGGTAAAATGATAAGAACAAAATGCCACAAATAACTTATAAACTTAATTAAACTTCAGCCTGGGCAAAACAGCAAGATTCTGTCGCTACAAAATAATAAAAAAATTAGCTGGGTATGGTGGCATGTGCCTGCAGCCCAGCTACTCGGGAGGCTGACGCAAGATCGCCTGAGCCCAGGAGGTTAAGGCTGCGGTGAACTGTGACTGCACCTCTGCACTCAGCCTGGGCAACAGAGTGAGGCCCCAGCTCAAAAAAAAACCACCTGATTGCTTTCACTATTACTTCAAAACACATTACATTTTTGGTCAACTAAATTCAAAAGATGCCACTATACACATCTACCTTAAGCAGGGAACTATACTAGATTTCATTAGTTTTAAATTACCTGCAAAAACATAGAAATATAAAAGCAAATTAACAAAAAGGCAATGTTACACAAAATCAGATTATTGAAAACAAAATAATAAATATTAGAGTTACCACATTATTCTGAACAAGAGTAATTTTTCACCTGCTCAATTTTTTTTCCAAATAGAAACCAACTTGCTTTAAATGAAAACTTCAATCATTTTCAATATCTGAGTATAAATCTGCACCTTTTCCAATTTACTTTACATAAAGAACTAGAAGATTTATCAAAATCATTACGGCCCATAATAACATACCACTCCATGCACAGTGGAAAGTTCAAAATGAAAAAGACTGAAAACACCTTATGTTGGCAAGATTTCAGAGCAACCAAAACTTTTCATACACTGTTATTAAGAGTGTGAAATGGTACAACCAATTTGGAAAATTGACAGTCTCTTAAAAACACATATCTATCTAATGATCCAGAAACTGTAGTTCTGGTATATACCTGATAAATAAAAACATATATCCACAAAAACCCTATACACATCAATATTCATAGCAGAAAGCTATGAATTCATAACAGACAATAACTAGGAAAAGTTTAGATGCCTATCAACAAAAAGATGAATAAATAAACTGATTTAGTCATACAATGAAATACTATTGAGCAATAAAAAGGAACAAATTGCTGATATACCCAACATTATATTGAGAAAAAGAAGCCTTAAACAAACAAATATACACTATATACTTTCACTGCCTGGGGTTCTAAAATAGGCAGAACTGATTTGTGGTGATATAAGTCAGATCAACAAGTACTTCCAACAGAAACGAATGACCAGAAAAGGACACAGAAGAACTAACTGCCTAGAGTAATGGAAGTGTATTATATTTGGTTGTAGGTTACATGAGTGTTGTAAATATTTGTCAAAACTGCTCAAATCTTCAGTAACGCCCAGAGCTATTAATTTAAAAAAAAGTTTAGGCCAGGCTCGGTGGCTCAGCCTGTAATCCCACGCCTTGGGAGGCTGAGGTGAGTGGAATGCCTGAGCCCGCGGGTTCGAGACCTGCCTGGGCAACTTGGCGAGACCTCA
>CAUYQG010230887.1:0-17885 GCA_963574415.1 Tarsius wallacei
TTTTTTTGAGTTGGAGTCTCACTCTGTCACCCAGACTGGAGTGCAGTGGCACGCTCCCGGCCACCGCAGCCTCGACCTGCTGGGCTCCGGCAATCCTTCCGCCTCAGCCTTCCAAGTAGCTGGAACTATAGGTGCGCGCAACCACGCCCAGCTAATTTTTTATTTATTGTAGAGATGAGGTCTCGCCAAGTTGCCCAGGCAGGTCTCAAACCCGCCGGCTCAGGCAATCCACTCACCTCAGCCTCCCAAAGCGCTGGAATTACAGGCTGAGCCACCGAGCCCAGCTGAGGTACTTTTGACATTCCGTTTTGCAGAATGAATGAATGAACTTTTTTCTTTTTTTTTTTTTTTTTTGCAAGAGTTAAGTAAAAGATTCTATTTGATTCTTCCAGGGGGGAAAAAGGACTTGAAAGTAGTTCTTCATTTTGCAGTCATCATCTGTATGAATTCTTCATAGTTGACCTGTCTATCTCCATCAATATCTGCTTCTCTGATCATTTCATCTACTTCTTCATCTGTTAGCTTTTCTCCTAAGTTTGTCATGACGTGACAGAGTTCTGCTGCGCTGATGTAGCCATTGCCATCCTTGTCAAAGACTCAGGATGCCTTCCGGATTTCCTCTTCACTGTCTGTATCTTTCATTTTTCTAGCCATCATAGTCAAAAATTCTGGGAAGTCAATGGTGCCGTTACCATCAGCATCCACCTCATTGATCATGTCCTGCAACTCGGCTTCTGTTGGGTTCTGACCCAGTGACCGCATGACAGTCCCAAGCTCCTTTGTTGTAATGGTGCCATCGCCATCTTTATCGAATAGGGAGAAAGCTTCCTTGAATTCAGCAATCTGTTCTTCGGTCAGCTGATCAGCCATGGTGCGAGCGGAGAGAGGAAGGGCAGAGGGAGCAGGGCCTGTGATGGTGGGGGTGCCTCTGCGGCTGCAGCCAAGGCGCGGTGTGCGCTGCGCACTGTGTCGCTGCCGCCTGCGCTGCCCCACTACGAGTAACGACGCCGCTTTCACGAACCTCCCAGCACCACTGCTCAGGCAAACATTTAAAAAATAATTTTGGCGTGATGAAATCTCTCTCTCTGAGCATTTCACATAACCCAAAATCTACATGGAAAGATACTGATAAATTTGATTACATATAATTTTAAACATCTGCATTACGAAAAAAGTAAATAAAGTTAAATGAAAAATGGGGGAAATATTTGCAATCCACATAGCAGACTAAGGTTAATAATTGCCTAGAACATAAACAATGATCATAAATCTATTAAAAATCTACAGAACCACCACCACAAAAGAACAATGGACAGAGGATATAAACAGGTGTTTGAAGTTGGAGAAATACAAATGGTCAGTAAGAACATGAAATGGGTTGACTCACAAGCAAAGAAACAATAAAAAGAATACCTTTTTCATCTATCAGAGGAGGTGGAGAAGTTAAAAATACCAAGTATCTAAGAGGGTGGAAAAACATCAAATCTCAAAAAATACTAGTATAAGTGTCCTTATAGGATATGTGCCTTTGATCCTGGATCTCAACTTCTAGGCATAAATTCAATTTGACAGTTGCGCTCAAAAAGGTGTACAAACATAAACATCAAGATTATTACTGCAACACTGTTTGCAAAATCAAACCCTTGGAAACAATCTAAGTAGTTACTGTGGGGGCTTAATAAATAATCTTTAGCATCTATTTTTAAAACACACCCACACAATGCAAACGTTAAAAAGAATAACTAGGGATCTGGCAGAGAAGTTCATGCCTGTAATCCCAGTACTTTGGGAGGCCAACGCATGAGAATCACCTGAGACTGGGAGTTCCAGACCAGTGTGGGCAACATAGTAAGACCCCGTCTCTACAAAAAATAAAATAAGCCAGACATGGTGGCATGCCCAGTTACTCAGGAAGCTAAGGTGGGAGGATCGCTTGAGGCCAAAAGTTCAAAGTTGCAGTGAGCTATGACCATACCACTGCACTCCAGCCTAGGTGACAGAACAAGATCCTATCTCTATTATTTATTTATTTAATAAATCAGAAAGATGTTCAAGTAAACTGAGTTCAAAAAAGGAAGTTGCAGAACATTACATATAAAAGCACGATCCCATTACATTTAAAACTTACATATTATCTAGAAACTTTTATTTGTGTAAATATATTTATCAATCTATCAGCCTATCTGATGAAGTTCCTGAAAAGATAATAAGAAATAGTAGAGATTACCACTAGGGAATAGAACAAGGGCTTGGAGAGAAGGGAAGGAAAGGGAAGAACTGTTATTGTTCATTTTACACTTACCTGTATCATTTGAAAAAAATTAATGAATTTTATAATAAAATATTTTTAAATGAGTTAAAAGAAAATCTTAAGAGTCCCCTCATCTTCAATACATAATACAACAAAGAATTTACTCCCCATCCCTTCTGTTTGTAAAGTCAAAGGAAGTTCCCTGTCAGCAGCACAATCTGCAAGGCATAGGGAAGGCAGTCAAACTTTTGCCCTTGGCTTAATAACCATATATATAAATATATGAACAGATTGGATAATAATGGGGACTTGTTCTTTCTCAGTTGGCACTAACTTTCTAGCAGCAATTTCCTTCTGGCTATCTTAAGTCTGTAAATAAATAATGAAGTACAGTTGGCTGTGTTCTCCATCATTCACCTTTCCAGTGTGTTAACCAACGTATTTAATCCTCTTCCCAAGTGCATTTCGTGTCTGCAAGTGACTACCAAAATAAGTTCAGGTACCTGCTGGAGAGATCCAGCTTCCCAGCCCAACTTGGCCATCCAAGGTAAGAGCCCAAAGGATGCTCCTGCCCTGGCAGTCAAGGGGAAGCTGGGAGGACTTGCTGCTAGGGTTGCTTGTTTCCTGGGCCCAATGATGCACGCACAGCAGGAAGAGCAACAGTGATCTCTGAGGCCGGGTGTGCACGGTCACCGAAGAGGAAAGGACTGATTCTCATGCCTCCTTGTTCACCCTGGATGTTACTAAACCTGCCAACACTTTTGCTAGTTCCACTTTTGTAGTCTCTAGGAGCCATAATGACTCAGAGTCATGTGAAAAGTTTGCACAGTACTGCCTGTGCTGCTGCAACTTCTTTGATCCCTAGGATGACAGGGGACTGGAACTCTCTCAACAGTGTCTTCAGGTCAGAGGGGATCACTTCTTGTCACCAGAGCCCCCTGCACTCCTAGGCCTCTCCTTGTCTACTTGGTTCTTATTCCTTTGAGAACCAGGTAAAGGCCCTCCTACTGCTCAGTGCCTCCCACGAAGCCTTTATATCTACCTAGGACTGTCTCCTCCCTTGACAGTTGAATTAGAGAGGGAAAGAAGTGACTCTGGGAAGGGTCCTTCCTAATGCATAAGCAGCACAAGTGACCCCAAGTCAGAAAGTGAGTATCCTGTTTGCATCTCACACTGCACTGTCTACTCCAGGGGTTCTCAAAAGCAGACACTCCAGACCAGCAGCAGCAGCAGCAACAATTCCTTGGAACGTGTAAGAAAGGCAAATTATGGATCTCTACCTGAGACTACAGAAGCAGACTCCATGAGTCTCACAGGCAATGCTGACACACACTGAGGTATGAGAACTCTGACTCTATAAAGACACTTTTAAATCCAGGACACCTGAGACATCAATTAAGCTGAGGTCTGAGGTTTTGTATCTCTCAGCATCAAGGAAACATTTTTTTAAAAGTTTAAGCTCTTATAAAGAAAGTCCGAAGTTTTCCAGCATTTCTCCCAAAGAATAGAATGCTTGTTGATGCCTTCTACTAGTATAGCAAAGAAAAATGGTAGAATTTCTCAGAAAGAAAGGTCAAGTTTACAATGAAATTAACAGCTTTTTTCTTGGACCCTGCTGCATTCTATATATGGATAGGGAAACAATTTTAACAAATGATAAATGTGGTCTGGCATAGTGGCTCACATCTGTAATCCCAGTTAGTGAAGAGGCTGAGGTGGGAGGACCACTTGGCCCCAGGATTTGAGTCCAGCCTGGGCAATATAGTGAGATCCTGTCTCAATATTTTAAAAAATTGGCTGGGCTCAGTGACTCAGCCTGTAATCTCAGCACTTTGGGAGGCTGAGGTGAGTGGACTGCCTGAGCCTGCGGGTTCAAGACCAGCCTGGGCAACTTGGCAAGACCTCGTCTCTACAATAAATAAAAAATAGACCAGGCGTGGCAGCACGCACCTGTAGTTCTGGCTACTTGGAAGGCTGAGGCAGAAGGATCGCCTGAGCCCAGCAGGTCAATGCTGGGGTGGCCGTGAGTGTGCGAGCCACCGCGCTCCAGCCTGGGTGACGGAATGAGACTCCAATTCAAAAAAAAAAATTCTTTAAACTTTAAAAACCACGAATAGATTTTTCTGATAATAGTGCATTTTTTAGAACTTTTATGATTCATCTTTCAACAGAAGCAGTAATTAAGTGTATACTATACCAAAATAAGAGGCATCTATTTGATAGTGGCAATGCCATTTAAGAAATAAAAAATAAGCCGGGCTCAGTGGCTCAGCCTGTAATCCTGGGCCTTTGGGAGGTTGAGGTGAGTGGATTGCCTGAGCCCGCGGGTTTGAGACCCACCTGGGCAATTTGATGAGACCTCATCTCTACAATAAATCAAAAATTAGCTGGGCGTGGTAGTGCATGTCTGTAGTTCCAGCTACTGGAAGGCTGAGGCGGAAGGATCGCCGGAGCCCAGCAGGTAGAGGCTGCGGTGGCCAGGAGTGGCCACCGCACTCCAGTCTGGGCAACAGAGTGAGACTCCAACTCAAAAAAAAAAAAAGAAAGAAAAAATAATAAATTATATTAATTAAATAATATTTAGTATTGCTCATGGAATAAATAATTATTTAACTATAATAAAGGAAGGGCAGAGGAAGTATCCAAAAAAATCAATAAACTTTCAGCTGTAAGGATTTCAAAGGACTGAGGTTTACCTGGGATGTATACTCCCGAAGTTGCTGAGGTCACATTTGGTTCACAAGCCCTGCTTCCCACATGCCTAACATTCCTGTGCCAGTCCTACTACTGTATTCAGAGAACACACTTTAGAAGGAAGATAAGTCTGCTAAGCCACTCTCTGTTCTCCACTGAGAACAATCACAGACAAATCTATAGTGCCGGGAAAGCTGGGGTGACAAATCCAGATGTGACAGAGTTCCTGTTTGTGAGTTAAAAGGAGGCATGCCTCCTTAAGGGGCTTTATGAGAACCTGAACTTGATAGGATGTAATTTTATGTGGCTAAGAATTTTGATTCACGTTCCAAGTCCTCTGGAGATGTACTTAGAATGTTCTCGGAAATGAGGAGTTGCTTATTTAAAACTGGACTGTTTCACTTGGAAAATAAAGTGTTGTTCTTGCTAAAGGACTGAACTCCTTGAATAATGGATGTTAATTCCATCTCAACTACGTTGGGACTGATCAGTCCCTTCTGCTTGAAAGGCATCCTCCTGCTATTTCCTCCTGGTTTTCCTCATCATCATCTCCTGAGATCCTCCTTCTGCTTCTCAGATTCCACTTAATGTACACTGGGGACCTCCTCCCCAACCAGAACTTCTGTTGCCCCTTCTCACGACTCCATACTCATGGACCCCAGGATGAATGCCCACAAGCGCCTTCTTCTTTCTTCTTTCTCCTGGTGACATTTCAGGTCTCAGTTGTTCCCTCTACCTCAAGCTCTGTATGTCCCAAATAGTTCCTGAGGGTCACTCCCACGTACCACCTCCAATGAATGCCCACAAACTCCTTCTTTGTTCTTTCTCCTGGTTACATTGCAGGTCTCAGTCACTCCCTCTACCTCAAGCTCTGTGTGTCCTAACTAGTTCCTGAGGGTCACTCCATGGTCTGATCAGTGCATCATCATTTGTCTCTTGAATACATTGGTCTTCTAGCTGGTCTTTCTCTGGCCAGTCTTCTCTACCTAAATCCAACCTTCACACAGCACTATAGCACTGGAAGGATTTATCTAACAACCATATGGCCGCATTCCTTCCCCTGACTACTTCGGAGGCCCACGCACCTAACAGTTTGTGAAGTGCTCTATGCTCCACACTTTAGAACTGGAGCCCTCTCTGGACTTTTTACTTTCTTTCGTCTTTTTTTAAGAGACAGGATCTTGCTCTGTGGCCCAGGATGTAGCCCCAAACTCCCGGGCTCAAGCGACACTCCCGCCTTAGTCTCCAAGTGGCTGGGACTAAATGTGTGTCCCACAGCCAGCACCTTCTTTCTTTTTATACCCAATTTGAACTCCAGGCTTCCACAGAAGAGGACTTCTTGCAGTTCCCAACAAACACCATGTTGGTTTTTAAATCATATATTTCCTCTGAGATCAATCTCCTTTAGCCTCCTCTCATGTAGAAGTGTTGACTTTGTTCTCTTCTTTAAGACTCTGCCCAAGCAGGCACCACCTCCTATTGCTGAGCTGAGCACAACTCCTCTCTCTCTTAAGAGGCCAATATTTTCTCTACATCATCCCGATACAGTGTAATGCAATGCAATGACAAATCTTTCTTTTAACCTAGATTTACAAGTAATAATTAGAATGGAAGTCTTTCCTTTTCATCGGTGTTCCCCACGATGAGAACCATTTTAAATCCCCACTGAATGTCCAGAGGGGGTAGAACGCTATGCAAGGCAGAAGGTACAGTCTTTGAAGATGTTTTTGGCAGAGAGTAAGGATTAGGTTGCAAACACCACAGGAAAACCACTACAGAATTAAAAATTACCCTAAGCCAAAAATGTAAAACCCCATAAAATTCCCTTTATGTTCAGTAAGTCAAAAAGAGGCAGGTGGGCAGGAGAAAGGCTCATCCTACTCAGAGAAGGCATCACACACTACACAGACAGGAAAGCCTCAGAGCCTCGTGCCTGGGTGCACAGAAATGGAGGGAAATGGCCACTGGTGGTAATGAAGCTTTATAAACAGAGAAGAAATGTATCAAGTGGGAAAAACCTTTCTCCTTCTGCAAAAAGAAAAGGCGGTAGGGTCTAAAAGCTAATTGGAAGCAGTGGATTAATCCTTTCCCCTGATAAACATTCTGCTATATGAATGCTTAATGGCTACAGCTGCCAGTCCTAATTGCCTGAAACACAGACAGGGGAATGGAAGAGGGAGGAGTGGGAGGGGACAATCTGAGCACAGGATTTTCTTAAGGCTCGAACCTTGGTTTCTGATAAGGGTGAGAAAACAACCAGGAACAGAATAAATGGTGATTAAATGCTGAGAAAAGTATACAGTTAAAACTAGCATGTTTAAATGCTTTTAAATCCTATCTTTTTTACCCACAGTGTAATATCTATAATAATGCTTGCTTCACTTTGCTAGAGGGAGTATATCTGAAGGTTGAAAAGGCTTGGCAACAGGATTGCACACTATTACCGCAGTTTATGGTTGTCTAGACCCAGAAAAATGCTCACTTGTCTCTGGTGGCATGCCATGTGAAATGAAAAAATAAATCTATGAAAGGATAAACTAACAGGATAACACTGTGGAAGAAAAAAACAACTAAGAAAGATTTTTGCTCTAGAGATAATTCTGCTACTTTTATGACCTTAGCAGAACTCTACAAACTGACTATTTAATATGTTCCAAAATGCTCAGTTTTAGGTATCCATGACACAGCAGTTGATAAAACAAAAACCTTGCTACCATGGAGCTCACATTTTGCTGGAGAGAGAGAGACAACACACATATGAGCAGGGGCAAATTGTAGAGAAAAACAAACCACACCAGGAGGATTAAAGAGTAAAGGAGAGAGGATGAGTGTGTGTTACAGCTCATGATCAGATGACATTTAAATAAAAATATCCATTCAACTGCCCACCATGGGATTGACAATTATTGACACCTGCTAGGGTGACAAATATTATTTTAGGAGCTGGGAATGCAGCAGTGAACAAAAGAAAAAGTCTCTAGCCTCACTGAGATTAAATGCTGGGCATGTCCTTGCTGAGGTTTTCAACTAGGAATTCAATGTTGTTTATTGATATAGAGCTATTCAGATTTTCTATTTCATTATGGGTCAGTTTTGGTAAGTTATATTTGAAGACATCTGTCCATGAAGTTAAGTAGTTCAATTTACTGGTATAAAATTATTTATAACAGTCCCTCCTTACCTTTTTAATGTCTATAAGGTATGTGGTGGTATCTCCTTTGTCATTCCTGATATTGATAAAGTGTGTCTTCTCTCTTTCTTCCTTGATCTATCTAGCTAGAGATCAGTCAACTTTACCATCTTTCCAAAGAGTCACGTTTTAGCTATGTTAGTTGTCTCTATTGCTTGTTCTCTATTTTACTGATTTCTGCTGTTCATTATTTCTTTCCTTCTACTTTAATTTGCTCAATATTTTCTATTTTCCTAAGGTAGAATTTTAGATCTTAATTTTAAATATATATCTTTTAAACATATATCTTTTAGATGGGGCATGGTGGTTCAGCCTATAATGCCAGCACTTTGGGAGGCCGAGGAGAGAGGATTGCCTGAGCCTGGGGGTTCGAGACCAGCCTGAGTAACTTGGTGAGACCTCGTCTTCCCAATAAATCACAAAAATTAGCTGGGCGTGGTGGCATGCATCTATAGCTTCAGCTACTTGGAAGGCTGAGGCAGAAGGATAGCGTAAGCCTACCAGGTCGAGGCTGCAGTGGCCATGTGCATGCCACTGCACTCCAGCCTGGGTGACAGGGTGAGACTCTAACAAAAATAAAATAAAATTAATAAAGTAAAATATCTCTTTCTATATAAGATATACATTTCCATATAAGCATTATTTTAGCTATAGACTATAGATGTTGATATTATATTTGCATTACCATTTAGTTTGAGGGGTTTTTTTTCTCTTATGATTTCCTCTTTGACTCATGTGATATTTCATTTCCAAACATTTGGAGGCATCTCCAGATATCCTATAACCCCAGATTTCATGGTCAGAGGATATACTCTATGATTTCAATCCTTCAAACTTTACTGAGACATCTTTATGGCCTAGCATATGGTGAACATTCTATATACACTTCAGAATGTGTATTCTGTAGTTGTTGAGTGGAGTGTTCAAAACATCAAGTCAGGGTGAATGATAACGTTGTTCAGGTCTTTTAAATTAATATTGACTTTTTTGGACTAGAAAAAATATATTATGTCTGGAATTTTCTTTGTAAGAATGTTTTTAAGTATCAGTTTTAATAAATCAATTACTAAAAGAAGGCTATTCTAATCTCCAACTAAGAATTATGGATTTGTTTATTTCTCTGTTTAATTCTGTCCTTTTTGCTATATATATTTTGAAACTCTGATATTAAGCCCATACACACTCAGGATGGTTGTGTCTTGCTCATGAACTGGCCTGTTTATTGCTAGGAAATGTCCCTCTTAATCTCTGGCAATACTCCTCATCTTGAAGCCTATTTTTTCTGGGTATTAATAGAGCCATATCTGCTCTCTATGACTAGTATTGGCATAATATATCTTTTTCCTTTCTTTTACTTTCAAGTGTTTTATGTCTTTATATTTAAGATACATCTATTATGGACAGCACAAAGTTTGATCTTGCTTTTTTGATTCAGTCTGACATAAACTCACGAAAAAGAAAAGAGATGAAACTAGAATATGGAACATCCTGGAAGGTAACTGGTCCAAATTCCTCAAGAAGTCAATGTTCACTGTTAAGAAAATAAAAAGACAAGCCACAAAACTGGGAGAATATATTTGCAAAACACATATCTAATAAAGGATTGGTATCCAAAATATACAAAGAACTCTTCTTAACAATAAGAAAGCAAACAACTTGATTTTTAAAATAAGCAAAAGAGTTGAACAAATACCTCACTAACAAAGACATGGCAAATAAGCACACAAAAAGATGCTCTATATCATATGTCATTATGGAATTGCAAATTGAACAATAAGATACCACTGCATACCCGTTACAATGGCTAAAATCTAAAACCCTGACATCACAAATGCTGGTGAGGATATAGAGCAACAGGAACTCTCATTCAGTGGTGGTAAGAATGCAAACATGGTACAGACACTTTGCAAGACAGCTTGGCAGTTTCTTGTAAAGCTAAGCATATTCTTAGCACATTATTCAGTGAACATACTCCTAGGTATTTACCCAAATATGTTGAAAATGTATGTCTGGGCCGGGTTTGGTGGCTCAGTCTGTAATCCCAGCACTTTGGGAGGCCAAGGTGAGTGGATTGCCGGAGCCCGCAGGTTCGAGACCAGCCTGGGCAATCTGGCAAGACCTCGTCTCTACAGTAAAATAAAGAATAGCCAGGCGTGGTAGCGCGTGTCTGTAGTTCCAGCTACTCGGAAGGCTGAGACAGAAGGATCGCTGGAGCCCAGAGGGTCGACGCTGGAATGGCCGTGAGCATGCATGCCACTGCACTTCAGTCTGGGCAAAGGAGTGAGACTCCAACTCAAAAAAAAGAAAACTTATGTCCATACAAAAATCTGCACACAGATGTTTATCATAGCTTTATTCATAATTGCCAAAAACTGGGAGTAATCAAGATGTCCTTGAAAAGGAAAATGGATAAACTGCAATACATTCATACACTGTAGTATTATTCAATGATAAAAAGAAATGAGCTATCAAGCCATAAAAAAGACACAAAGGAACCTTAAGAGCATATTACTAAGCGACAGAAGGCAGGCTGAAATGGCTACATACTGTATAATTCCAGTTACAAGACACTCTGGAAAGGACAAAACTAAAAGGGAGGGGCGATACAGAGGAGCACAGAGGATTTTTAGGGCAGTGAAACTAGTCTACATGGTGGATGCATGACATTCTGCACTTTGCAAAACTCATAGAAAATACAACACCAAGAGCAAATCCTAGTGTAAACTATGAACATTGTTAATTATAATGTAGCAATATTGGTTCATCAGTTGTTAACAAGGTAACATACCAAAGCAATAGAGGAAATGAGGAGGAGGAGAGAGAATATACTTGAACTCTCTAGAGTCTATTCAATTTTTCTATAAAACTAAAACTGCCCTAAAAAACAGGGAATATTAATTTTTTTTTTAAAAACTGACTCATAACTACACCAACCTACTAAAGGAAGACAATAATTTTTATAAAGTCACTTAAACAAAGTCAATGTCACTTAAAAAAAAGTCAATGTCATTTTTTAAAAGGCAAGGAAATCAATCTATATTCAAGGATATTAAAAAGGCATGAAGAAATGCAACACATGATGAACATTGATTAGATCCCAGATCCAAAACAAAATCAACAAATAAAAATGCTTATTAATGCACATTTTGAAGGCAGTTAGGAAAATAGGAATATAGACTCTATAGTCAATGACATTATAGAATTAATGTTAAATTTCTTAAGCACTTTGATGGTACTGTGGTTATGTCAAAACAATCCTTGTTCTTACTGTTATGATATCTGTATCTTTCAAAGGTTCAGGGAAAAAGTAAAGTGTCAACTGCTGACCTTAGGTGGAAAATATAAAAGTATTCATTCTACTGTTCTTTCCACCCTCTGGAGCAACAACAAAGGTAAAAGTTGGGTCTTTGAAAAGACTGATAAAATGTACATAAATTATGTAAGAATAATCAATAAGAAAAGAGAGAGGCCTACATAATCAATACCAAGAGTAGAAAAAAACACATCACTAAGAGATATCCAAGATATTGGTAATTTACTAAGGGGATATGGTAAGCCAGTTTATGCCAACACATTTGAAAGCTTAGGTGAAATGGACAAATTCCTACAAAATAAATTAGCAAAGTTTGCTCAAGAAAAAAACAGAAAAATCAGATGGCTCATTAACCATGAAAGAAACTAGATCAGTAGTCAAATAACTCTCCACAAACAAAATTCCACCCCAGACAGATTTATTTGTAAGTTCCATGAAGCATTCAAACCACAAATACTTAAAACTGTACAAAAACTATTCAAGTTTATATAAAAAGAAAGAGCACTCCTCAACTTATTTTTTAAGTCCACAGTTACATTGACTACTCAGATTAGTCAATGATAACAAAGGCAAATCTCACTTGTGAACACAGATTTAATATACTAAACAAAATGGCAGCCAACTGAATTAAATCATGTATGAAACAGCTCATTCATAACAACAAATAGGTTATTCCAAGAATGAAAGGTATATGTAATGTGAGAAAGTCATAAAACATCAAAGTATCACCAGCTTAAGGGAGAAAAATCATATGGTCATCTTTTTTTTTTTTTTTTGAGTGGTAGACTCATTCCGTCGCCCAGGCTTGAGTGCAGTGGCACACTCACAGCCACCTCAGCATAGACCTGCTGGGCTCCAGCGAGCCGTCTGTCTCAGCCTTCCAAGTAGCCGGAACTACAAGCACACACTACCATGTCCGGCTAATTTTTAATACAGTGTAGAGATGAGGTTTCACCATGTTGTGGGCTCAGGCAATCCTCTCGCCTTGGCCTCCCAAGGTGCTGGGATTACAGGCTAGAGCCACTGCACCCAGCTCAGTTATTTTAATAAACACACAAAAATAATGGGTGGAGAAAAATCAACATCTATTCATAATCTGGAAGAAAAAAAACTAGGAATAAGACTTTCTTTATCCAATAAAGGTTTTTGTCCTTGTTTTACAAAAACCTTGCAGGGAGCATCACACACGGAAACAAAGGAAGTTCTCCCTCTGAAATGACAAAGGAGAACAAGATGCCCCCAATCATCGCTTCGCCCTATTAGAGGTGTTGGCCAGCACAGTAAGACAAGAACAGCATGCAGATGACATCATACAGATAAATTATTGTAATCAATAAGAGAAGTTAGCAAGACTAAAAATACAACATGTATAAACTTCACCTCCCTTTCCATATACCCCGATTAAAAATTAGAAGTATAACTTTATAATAAACATGTATAATAGCATCAAAATATAAAGTACCTGAGAATAAATCCAACAAATGATATACAAAACCTTTATGAAGAAAATTATAAACCACAGCCTGGGCATCAGAGCAAGACTCTGTCTTTACAACTTTATTTTTTAAATTAGTCAGGCATGTTGGCACATGCCTGTAGTCCCAGCTACTTAGGAGTCTGAGGTGGGAAGATTGCTTGCTCCCAGGAGCTTGAGGCTGCAGTGAACTATGATCATGTCATGGCACTCCAGCCTGGATGACAGAGTGAGACCCCATATTAAATTAATGAAAATTATAAAACTGAAAGATGGAACTATAGGTATGCACTACCATGCCCAGCTAATTTTTTGATTTATTGTAGAGAAGAGGTCTCAACATATTGCCCAGGCTGGTCTCAAACCCACGGGCTTGAGCAGTCCTCTTGCTTTGGCTCCCCAAATTGCCGGGATTACAGGCTTGAGCCACTGCACCTGGCCAATAAAACAAAATTTTAAAAAAGAAAATTGAATTACTGAGATGAATATGTGTAGATTACAGGGAGAAATGACAAGCAAAATAAAAATCTTATACCCAGAAAAAAAACAACAACTGAAAGCTTTTTGCTCTCCTCACTAATCTATTGATGTAACATAATTCCAAAAGGTATTTTCAGAGAACCTGGCATCTTAATTCAATACAGTCACAAAAGATCAAAGGGCTGAGAATAGCTCAGACACCACTGAAGAACAGTAAAATGGGCACTTGCCTCCCCAAATACCCAAGAACCACTATAAACCTAGACTCCTGAAGCCCAAAGAACAGAACAGAAAGCTCAGAAACATACCCACAAAACATGGAAACTTGATTTAGTTCAAAGCTGGCAATAAATGGTAATGGAATAGGTAAATATTCAATTGTAAACAAATGAGTTTGGATCCCTACCTAACACTGTATATAAAAATCAGTTCCAGATAGATTAAATACCTAATTATAATGGATTTAAATTTTTTTAAAAACCCTTGTGGAGAACACATAGCAAAATTCTTCAATGACCTTCGCAAATGATAAGTCTTCTTAAATAAGATACAAAAAGTCCACACCATAAAGAAAAGTCTGACAAATGTGACGACTTCAAAATTAACAACTCCTGTCCATCAAGGGACACCATAAAAATAATAAAAAACAAAATTAAAAAATGGTCAATAATTCAGAGAAGAGAGTCGCAATTCATAAAGATGACAGAGTTACTGTCTAGAATATAAAGAATTCCCCAAACCAATAAGAAAAAGGCAACTCAACCAAGTGAAAAGCAGACAGGAGATCGGGCACTTCACAGAAAAGGGAGCTGACAAGTCCACCACAGAGTGTGCAACCTTAATGGTCACAGGAAAATTCAGATAATACTATAGTCTGTCATTTTCATACACACTGAATTGCTACAAATAAACAATGAATTCTGATATCACCTTGTGTTGGAGAGGAAGGGAGCAGTGAAACACTCGTGCAGTTTAGAGCAGAAACAAGAAAGACACAGCCCAATGCCCATCAGCCCAGAAAGCACTGAGGCCCCATGGACAGGACGCAGTGGATGAGGAAAGACCCACAGCTACAGGCCGAGGGGACGAATCTTTCATATACAATACTGACTGAGAAAAGCTTCCCATAAAAGACCACGTGCAGAATGGTCCCAAACACATCAATGGAAATCTCTCCAAACTCATTGTGTCTCAAGATTCAGATGTAGGGGTTCTACAAAGAAAAGCAAAGTAACGATTAACTCAAAACTCACTATACCAACTGCCACAGGGAAGGGAGGAGACAGAAGGAAATGAGATTGAGGACTGCACACAAGGGACATGGAATGTTCCATTTCTGAACTGGCTGGTAGATACCTAGTGGTTCACTGTGTAGTAAATTCTACTTCTTTCATAATTACAGTTTTGAACCTTCTCAATATTTAATAAAAATAATTAAAATCAAGTTGTTATCTAGACACATACAGGGAAGAAATGGCACTGCCCTGAGGGAGGAGCTGGGAGGAGTGCCTTTCTAAATTCTGCTGCTGGTCATTCATTTACGTCCAAGATCTTAAGGCCCTCCTCTAGGCCCCTGTTTTATCTGCCTACGCTGCATTGCCGCCTGTGCCAAATACTAGCAGGGAAAATGGAACAGTGGACATGTACTGGGAGTTTACAATTTAAAAGAAACAGAGTAGGTTGTTAGGTTCTTTATATGTCCACCTCTGTCAGTCTTCCCTATGACACAAGGAAGCAGCTTCTATAAGAAGGACACAGAGTCTCAGGAAGGTTATCATTTGTCCTTGGTCCTAAAACTTATAGTGGCACAACTGAAACCAGAACGCAAGTTCACGGGATCCCAAATCAGTACCATCGTGCATGTGCTCAAGTATGTAAGGGGGCCCCCTACACTTGCCAAGAACTGCCTTCCATGCAGAGACGTGGAGAGACATAAAGCCGACTGCTCTGAGAAGGACCAAAGTTCCCGCACTGGGCACACTGTGCCACTCCACTCACAGCCCACAGTCATGGAAGCGGGGTGGTCACTTCATCTAGGCTTTGGCTCAAGAAACTGCAAGAGACCAGCAATTTCGTCCTTGGGAAGAAAAACGCCAAGGCTATGCCTGCAGGGCAGTTTGAAATTAGCCCTTTACAATGCTTGTAGCATTTTATTTTCCAAGAAAATCACTGATTCTTAAAGGAAGATTCTAACAAATTGAGAAATCTTTTCAAACAAGAGGGCAGATACTCTTTCCTCAGAATTACAAACAACTCCTATTATTACCAAGAGAAAAATAAACCACAATGCTATGCTTCAAGACAGGCATTTCACTAACATGTTTTGCAACAGAAGCAACTCCCTGTACCTGATTATTTTTCAACTTTCATCACTGAAACATAAGTGATTCCAAAACCTCTCCCCAGATAACTGGCCCACTGTCCCTATTTGATTACTGTAGTGGCTCAACAGAAGCTACGGATGAACAGGACCTGCAGCCCACCACCAACACTTAAAAGTCTTTGGCATAGATAGAAAGGGATTTAAAAGGCACGCCAACCTTGTTGAAGACCCAGACCTCCCCGTTCACGGTGGGCCTGGGCACCCCGTGGCCATTGTAGTGGAAGAGGACCCGCTCCTCCTTGGCATTGCGGCGCAGAGATGTGCAAAGCTTCTTGACTTCATCCACGGTCGGGTCGAGGCTCTGCTTGTACCGGGCCTGTTGCAGGATAAGAAATGAAGAAACTTAGCATGGGCTCAAGGGAACACCTGGAACTTGTTCTCCATTCTTTACACTGAGTTTGTGGTCAGTAGCTGTGAGGCCCTGGACATGTGGCTCCAAGTTTCTCCATCTATAAAACTGGGTAATAACTACTGCATAGGATGGTTGTCAACATTCACTCATTCATTCAACAAATATTTATGGAGAATAGTAGGAAGAACAAATAAGATAAGTACATAAGACCTGTCACATGGCAACACTAAGTCAAATGTATTTGCCACTGTGATATCAAGTGTTTCTCAGAAGCATGGAATCCTTTCGAAAACATTATCTGGGACATGGAAAAGAGATAATTTGCTCAAATGAAGTAAGCTGCAACATACATGGCACTAAACACTGGGGACAGAAGGGTTAAAACGAAGAGTCAGAAAACAAGTTGGCCGTCTCTTGCTTAGTCATATTTGCCCAGCTAAAAGCTTCTCCCTCCTCCTTCACCTACCGGACCCTTGCTGATAACTAAAAAATTCACTGAATTAGCAGAACCTAAAATTGACATAGAAAAATCAATAGCCTTGATTATATACAAACAATAAACAGAGGACACTATGGCAAAAAAAAAAAACCCCATTTATAAAGCAACAAATAAGATTCAATGTATAGGAATTAGCTTAACATGAAGTATACAAAACTTAGCTGTGGAAACTTTTCAAAGTTCTCCTGGAAAACACAGAAGTAGACTTGAACAATGGAAAGACGTTCCCTGCTTGGGTAGGCTGCATCAACATTCTCAAGATATTAGTTTTTCCCAGGTTAATTCACAAGTTCAATGCATTCCCCATACATATCCCAATGAGCTGTTTTACAGAGTTAAACAAGTTGCTACTGAGGTTCACTGGGAAAAGCAAACACACAAGAAGAGCCAGACAAACACGAACATGAGCTAGGCCTTCCAAGGACCCTAGTTTCACAGACAGCCCAACCTCCTCTAGGGTCTCTAATCCAGACAGTGAGGCCAGAGCACCCAAAGCCCAGAAGACCAGAGAACTCATACTCAAAGTCCAGAATTAGATTCACATACATGTGACGTGGCTTTCTCACAAACAGTGTTTACACAGTCATAATATTATGAGCAATGATTTTATTTATTAAAAATGGAACTAAATTTCAGAGAATCTGAGCAAGGAGGGCAGATCAGTGAGGGGGCAAGCCTGGCTGTGTAACAAGGACATTGAAGTAGGCAATGGACACATGCGGCTCATTAGACTAGTCTCTTCACTTGGTATTCATTTCTCTTGTTTGGTTGCAGACAACTTTTAATGGAAAATTCCCAGTAAAGGAGAACTGAAAGAGTAAACCTGTAACCATCCAGGATGGTAGAGGTGAAGTGATGGGTGTAAAAAGTACTAAAGCCACACCACAAAGTCAGTTAAAATGTTCCAAACTGATAAATCAATAAAAAGCAGCATAAACATTTTCTTTAAAAATACGGCCATACCTACTTAGAAAAAAACAGTTAAAATGGTTTGCCTCTAGGTGAAGATTATGTTCTGGTTTTTAAAAATTAATGTGCATGCTCATTACTTTGATGAACTTTTTTAACTTCTTTTTTTTTTTTTTTTTTTTTTTTTGATTCAGAGTCACACTCTGTTGCCCAGCCTGGAGTGCAGTGGCACGCTCACAGCCACTGCAGAGCCTTGACCTGCTATAGGCTCAGGTGATCCTTCCACCTCAGTCTTCCAAGTAGCTGGAACTACAGGTGCGTGCTACACATCCAGCTAATT
>CAUYQG010230891.1:0-45011 GCA_963574415.1 Tarsius wallacei
AAGGGGTGCAAGAAGAGAAGTGTGGAAAATGCCAAGACCAGAAACGGGCCTAGCAGGACTAACCCTAACCACGGGGCTACGCTGGAAACTGCGGGATGGTGGGGCAATACAATGAGGAAAAGGGGGAGCTACTGCCACGTCCCCCAGAAGAGCAGGGCCCGACCCCCCAGAGCTCCAGACATGCTGCACTATGACAGTGCCACCAGCACATACAAGAGCCCCAAAGTAGAGTTTGCATCCTCATCCTGATCCGACCACAGTCCCGATCCATAATCCCAACTAATCTGAGCATCGGCTGAGTCCAAATTTCCCTCTCAGAGACAGATTCAAATCAGGTCATGATTAAGGCTCAAAGCCAGACCCTGGCGCCTGCAGATGGCATCAGCTAGCTAGTGGGCTTGTTGTGAAATAAATGCTGCCAAAACCTGAAGCTCAACGCAAGGCATCCAGTTTCCCTGGAAGCTCAAGCCCCCATTCTAGAATCATCAGAGAACCCGCGATTCCACGCAGACCCCACCAATTCCACGAGCTGCCTTCTATCCATCATACGGCTGCAGGTCCTTGTTTTCTCTCTCTCTCTCTCTCTCTCTCTTCCTTTTAAACTCACAGAATTACAAAAGCCTTAATTTTTAAAGCATTTACTTTAATAGTGCACATTCATTTTCAGGGGGCCATTAAAAAACCATGAGAGCATTCTCCTGTTACAGGGAGGTGATTCATGCCTTCTGCCAGCATACACTTCACTTTGGGGCCTCTGCTGGTTCCAGTGTCCCAAACTCCCAGGCAATATTAATTCAATTTATTCTGCACCTTGCCAGTGGCTGCATATTAACATGAAACACATACAGCACTTTTCAAGTCTCCAGAATGTTGAACAAGACTGTTCTTTAGATAACGTAAGAGCGAAAAGATTAATCATCACTAGGATTAATTGTGAGGAAGGAGTGGGATGCAGAGAGATCATGTGTATGCGAGGCATTTGGTGCCTTGGATGAATCTGCCTCTTGCTGGAATGCAGGCGGGTGAGGGCTGGAGGCTGGCTGGTTTCCTCGTGTAAAACACAGAGCTTGATCACTTCATCTGTCTAACTGGGGTTAGCAAAAAGGCAGGAGAGCCTCTTCATTAACTCCGGTGTGTCACTGCAAAGTTAACTACGGTGAGGATGGCCAAGTAAATGTGGGGTTGGATGCTGAAAGTCAACATGCTATTCAACACATGCGGAAGGTGTGCTGGGTTAAGAAATAAGAACGAGACTTGGTTGGGTTTTGTTGAGACCCGGTAAAATCCCTACGCCAGCCCCTCAAGCCTTCAAACAATGCAGGAAAGGACCTTAAGCTTTCCATGCTGCCTCTACCTTGCAACTTGTACCTGGCTGACCCAGATGTCCTTTGCAAATTTTATGACACACCCAGAACCAAGTACAAAGGACAGCTTCTATAGGCAGGTGTATTAAGCCTTTAGCCATCTTTATCTCTGATCAACATCAAAGGCATTGTAGCTAGAATAATGGAAGCTAGAAAAGATTTTTAATGAAAGCAAGAGAAGGCCAAGACCTATATGGCCTGAAATGTCATATACGTGTCCTGCCCCTGCTGGGATAGAATAGAACATCCAGGAAGCCCTTCGGCCTTCCCCTTTGTTGGGGTGGGGGGTGCCCAGGCTTGATTCTGTACTGTCCCTACATACAGCCACTGATCTGAGTCCATGGTTAATGCGAACTGATTCTGCTCCTAAAATATTGTCACATTTACCTTGGGCTCATTCTCGAGGTACCATGGAAGGACCCAAAAGGACACAGAGCCGGGACTCCCAGCTTTTGCACACGTGGTCTCTTCAGAATCCTTCAGAAAGCTTTGGCCCTGTCACCTTCCTGTTCTGAACTAGAGAACTCCTACTCAACCTTCAACCCTCCAATCAGATGCCATTTTCTCTGAGAAGCCTTCTCTGATGCTCTGCCTGTGCCTAGAATAGGTCAGGGGCTCTGCTTGGTGGTCCAGTCATGCCTGGACTCTCTTGGCACCATGCTGGGCCCATATCTTGCTCATCTGTCTCTCTGCTAAGCTGGGAGCCCTAAGGGCAGCGACTGTGCCTAGGGTCTGCACCCCAGCATCCAGCTGGGGCAGATTTGGGGAAGAAAAACCAGATACCAAGGAGGTATCTGAGGACCCCAACATCCAGCTGGAGCCCTTTGTGTCTGGCAGAGAAAGCAACAAAGAACAGAGAGAGAGAGGGCCAGTGACCTTTTATCAACTGGTCTTTTTTCCTGATTAAGGTATGTCCACTGTGGAAAACGTGCAAACAAAGTATGAAAAAGCAGGCCAGGTGCTGTAATCCCAGCACTTTGGGAGGTGGAGGTGGGAGGATTGCCTGAGTCCAGAGGTTTGAGATCAGCCTGGGCAACCTGGCAAGATCTCATCTTTATAATAAATCAGAAAATTAGCCAGGTATGGTGGCACGTGCCTGTAGTTCCAGCTACTTGGAAGGTGAGGCAGAAGGATTCCCTGAGCCCAGCAGGTGAAGGCTGCAGTAGCTGTGAGCATGCCACTGCTCTCCAGAGTGAGATTCTGATTCAGAAAAGAAAAAGGATGAAGAGGCAAATTACCATCACTCAACCTTCACTAGCTCTAAACCTTTGAGAAGTTTCCAGAGGACTAGTGTGGCTGATGCAACCCAAGAAGGGGCACAAGTGGCGTGAGATAAATGGGGAATTAGAAGAAACCGTAAAAGTGAGCCCACAATGCTTCTGAATTTAAGCAGAAAAATAACTGAGGGAAGGCCAATCTGTAGTAAAAACCAAATCCACGTGGACAGTTAATGTTTTGAAAAGAGGCAGTTTAACACCAACGAGTGTCTATGGCAGGGGTTAGGAAACCACACTTCGGGGTAACCTCCAGCCTGAAGTCTATTTCTGTACAGTCTTTAAATTTCATTGGAGGAGGGGCGAAGGAGGAGGAAGAGGAGGGAGGAAGGGGAGAAAGAGACCAGTCAAAAAGTCCAAAATATTTAGGCCCTCACAGAAAATGTTTGCCAGCCTCTAATTTCTATGCTATGATAGAAAGTAAATATCTACTTCATGTATTTTGGAGGCATCGTAAAGTGTGTGTACATTTTGGGAGAAAACCAGACACCAAGGAGGTGCTGCCCAGACACAAGACAGGACACCAGCCCACTCCCCACCTATGATGACACGCTACACAGGAGCGGCGGGACACTCTTGATCTGTCGTGGAAGGAGGCAGCCTGGGGGTGTCCAGAGCCTGGATAAGAAGCAGAATGGAGCCTAAAGAGGTAGCAAAGAAAGGAGAGGCTTAGAGAATGTGATTACGTAAAAAGTTCTAGGCATATTTGTTTGAAGACCTCTCGGGTGGGCAGATTTCTCCCAGTCTATCAACCTAATTCTCTACCCCCCATGCCCCACTTCCCACATCACCAATCTATGTGAATTTACCAGGGTTGTTTCTCTTTCCTAATTTGCTGTGTAACTTTGGGCAAGTAACTTAAGTCTCTCCATGCTTCCTCACTTGCAGAGTAAAGATCACAATAGTACCTACCAATAAGGATTATGTGGAGATAAAATAAGTAAACACACAGTTCTTAAAATAGTGCCTGGCACAGAGTTAGCACTACTTACATTTTAACCTTTATTATTTTTTATTGCTCTCTACCTAACATAGAATGGTCCACTTCAAAGACAAGGAGAAGGGAGCATTCACTCCATCGACATTGCTAGCAAGTTGAAATGAGATTGTACCATCAGTGACGGCACCCTGCAATAACCAATCCCTTTCTCTGGGGTTCCTTAGCACCCCAAGGAAGCATGGGACCAATGAGGAGAAGCAGACCAGGCCATGGTCGACAGAGACACCGAAGAGAAGGCAGACGTGCCAGGGTCAGGGCATGCGGGGCCCCAGGTGTCATGATTTTACATCAAATGAGACAGATACTTGGGCCTCCTTCCAATGCCCCTTCCCCCCTAGTCACCAAGTTACACCAAGAAGCAGGTTGGCCCCTATAAGCCACAGACACCCCACCTGGACATCCTGAGGACAGGAGTGAGATGACATTCTGATTTCTCAGGCTGGATTAGCCAGAGAGCGACCCGGCTTTCTGCCCCATCTTGGACTCTCTCTCCCTTCCCCGCTCAGCCTACTGTGTCAGTGTCAAGTTTGCCATTCTCCAGAAGGATTAGAGATTACTATGGCGTGTCTTGCAGAAAATGCTGAGTGCAATGAAGGAGGAAAGAAAGAAAAAAACAACTTCACCATGTGATTCATATATGGGCAAGAGCTACAAACAATTCAGGACACTAAAATTAATTTGCTCCCCTGCCAATGAAGAGCGGGTGAGCATCGAGGCAGACTGTAATGAAAACATACTGATGTGTACGGCACGTATTTATTTATTTTTAGAAACTGTGCAGCACTGCACCCCCTCTCCTGTAAGCTCTGACCATCCTACTCAGCCTCTATTCTTATCCCTTACTCATTTGCGTATTTTAACACTGTGGAATATAGCTAGTCTAAGAATATTTTTTTATAATTACACCCATCACAGGAACTGTCAGTATCTAATGAAGGATAATTTCAGCTATTATAAGAAGCTTAAAAGATCATTTTCATGAATAATTTGTAATATGAATCATTAAATTCAAACAATGTCAGGAATTTTTTTTAAAAAGAAAAGAAAAATATAGTAGGTGCCTAACAGTAACGATCCCTTGAAAGGCAGAAGCCAGTTTCTGACATGCACAGAAACGACACAACACATGAGGGACATGGCACACAAGGGGAAGGACGTGCACATCGGTTCAGGTCACCTTCTTCTTTTCATCTTTCACCAGGCCCCCCAAGCCCAAGGATGAAATCCAAGCCTCCTGGCAGGCCACACAGAGGCCTCCTGCTTGACCCCTGCCTGTCCCTCCAGATCATCTCTCACTCCTTCTTCCTGCCATCCCGGATCCTACGCAGGCCCCACCTTCCAGGGCTTCTGTGCTTTAGTGAACACGGTGTTCTCCTTGCCTCCCTCCAGGAAAGAAAACCTGCCTGAAAATGAAACAAACCCACACAGGAAGCAGAACCAACACACAAAGTGATGCATTTTCCTGGTAAATTGTTTGAGCACCTGGATCCAGCCACACCTGCACCCCATACTTCTCAGCTCTGTAAAATAATGCATGTTCTTGTTGCCTTCTGTTGATTTATATTGTTTGTCATAGGTGGGGGAAAGTTCTTATTTCTAAAATAAGGCTTCAGGCCTCAACAGACTCTGAGACAACAGCAGAATCAGTTTTCAAGGCTAGTCTAGGCCAAAGCCAGCAAAGTAGAACACTCAGCAGGAGACACAGTGAGAGTGGAGGCCAGGGCAGGTGGTGGCAATGTATGTGTGCATGAATGCTAGGGGACGGGTGGTGAGGGGGTGTCAGCATCAATGCCTGAGTGATTGGGCTAGACCCAAAAAAGGACAAGTCGTCTCTGAGGTGGCCTGGCTAAAAAGTGTGTCTACACTGCATGGTGGTAGAAACCCCCAGATCCACACTTTTCAGAGAAACATGCAGACCAAAGGACAACCCCCTTTTCCAAAGGAAATTGGTCTGTGTCCCACTTTGCAACTCTAAAGATATTATGTGTTAAAACACTCATGAATTTTCAGTAAGATGAATAACGTTTATGCATTAAATAAGGAAGGGAGTGAGAAAAGAATGGCCTTGACCAACGGACAAAAAATATCAAACTTCTGGCCAGGTGCAGTGGCTCACACCTGTATCCCAGCACTTTAGGAGGCTGAGGACGGGAGAATCACATGAGCTCAGACCAGCCTAGGCAACATAGTGAGACCTCAGCTCTACAAAAAACAAAAAGTTAGCTGGGCATAATTGTGCATGCCTGTAGTCCCAGTTATGGTGGGAAGATCGCTTGAGTTCAAGAGGTCAAGGCTGAAATGACCACTACACTCCAGGATCACACCACTGCACTCCAGCCTGGGCGACAGAGTAAAACCCTGTTTCAAAAAAAAAAAAAATCAAACTTCTCACCTAGACTACATTTCAGAATATTACCCCTTTCTACAAAACAACAGTCTTCAAATTACACACTGCATCTCTTTAGTAGGGATAGCAAAAATAATCAGTGAGTCACAACTGATGTTGTTAAACAGAATAGGACACAAAACATGAGAACGTTCTACTTGTAGTAAAAGTTAAGTATTGCTCCAAGAAGACTGCATCTTGATAACACACGTACACGAATGTGCATACTTAAAAGTGTATTTCCTACTAAGGGCCATAGTCACAAAGGATTGAAAACCACTTTTATATAAGATGTTGGCTCAAAAAATGATGCCATGTCAGAGGTGATATCTGGTGATGTGACATGTGGGTTTCAGACCAAAAGGCAACTGATGGATGCTGTATCTGCACTTTGACTCGGTGACCGTACTTATGTCCATCCTTCCCACCAAAATGAAGTCCCAGGCTATAAGGACATTTGTGGAGGGGGCTTACTGCAATGCTGCTTATAATGGCAAAAACCTGGAAGCAATCTAAAGGCCCTCGTCCCTAGGGAATGATTTGAAAAATGATAGCATAGCCACGAGATGGACTCTAACACGCAGATCTAAAAACAATGATTTAGATCTATGCCTTTTGACCAGGAGGAAAATTCATGACTTAAGTGACACATGGTGACCTGAAAAAGGCAAGGTAGTTCAGAGGTCTGCAGACCTTTTTCATTAAAGAGCCAGTTGGTAAATATTCTGGGGTCTGCAGGTCATGTGGTATCTGAGCGAATGTGTCTGTGAGCCAACAAAACTTACTTATAAAAGGTGGTGTGCCAACAAGCCATAACTGATAGAGACTGTCATCCCACTTTGGGAGGATAAAACAGGCAACACTTAACGTTTGTAGAGCACAGACTTGTGTGATTTTTACATACATCAGTTATCTCTAACCAGAGGGAGGCATTTGGGGAGATTATTAACTTCTTTATATATTTCTGTATTGCTGGACTTGTTATAAAAAACATACATTACCCGCTTTAAAAATTCCAATGAAATACTTTCACTGAAACCAATTCTCTGTAATATATTCAACCAATATTTTTATCACTGTAAATGACAGAACCATCCATAATTTGTATTTAATTAGAGCCAACTGCCATGCAAAGAACTCTCCAGCTAGAGATTGTTCCAAAAAGGTGGGTAAAGTAATAACAAGCCATGGAAAACCAAGAAAATAAATTTTATTCTCCTCTCCCAATGAGGGGAAAAAATAGAGAGAGAAAGAGTAGCTTAAACCTTAAGCTCATAAGCTGCACTGGTAAGTAAGCCAGGTCATTATGATTTGCATTTTACAAATGGGGCATGGGGCTGAGGTTATGCCATTGCTGGATGACATGACAATCAGGCATTAAGTCAAGGTGTGGACCTGGGTCTGAATTCCAGTTTAATCAAATTATCTTGGCACTGATCAGTAGCTGATAAATAAGACATATGCTCATGGAAAATCCAATCCCTCATGCTACAAGAGCACCCTAGATTCACAAGACACATAAGCCCAGGACACAAAGCAACTGACCACCTTATTGCTTAAACATAAGCAGAAGGCCAGGTATAATGGTTCATGCCTGTAATCTCAGAACTTTGGGAGGCCAAGGCAGGAGGATTACTTGAGCTCAGGAGTTTGAGACCAGCCTAGGCAACACAGCAAGACTTTGTCTCTGCAAAAAAATAAAAATAAAAGTTTACTGGACATACTGGCACACATCTGTTGTCCCAGCTATTAGAGAGGCTGAGGCAGAAAGATTGCCTGAGCCTAGGACGTCTAGGCTACGGTGAGCCATGATCATGCCATTGCACTCCAACCTGGGCAACAGAGTGAGGTCCTGACTCAAAAAAAAACAAAAAACAAAAAATAAAAACAAAAACAAAAAAAAACAGAAAGAGAAGGATAACTCTTATTTTACCAAACAGGGTAAGGACTGCCAAGGACACACTACCACCTATAGTTTTCAACATGATGAGACTATCTTTCACATTTCTCTACCGAAACTGACCCCATTACTGCCATCACTAGCAAAGCCAGAACCTCCTCCCATGTGACTCACCAAAGCACAGCAACTGCTAATTCACAAGTGTGGCAGAAATGTCTGGTGTCCCCTAACAGCCATTATTTCTTTCTTCTTTGGCAAGAAAAACATCAACTTTTTGCTGGTCACTTGGCCACCTAAGTGACCAGCAAAAAACTCTTGAGACTACGTTTGCCAGCATCCCTTGCAGCTATGGCCCCATGAAAGTGTTGTGGGCAAACTGCAGAGAAAAGATTAGTAGACTTGAAGACTTAGCAACAGAAATGATCCACATGAAATGTGGGGTGGAAAAGGTCAGGTAATGTACCCCAAGGTCACACTGCTAGCAAAGAGTAGAGTTAGAAGTTTCTGGACCAAAATCCACAGTATAAATCTCCATGCTATAAGCCTTCCCAGTACGAAATGAATAATGAATGCTGTCCGGTCTCCTCTGGAAGAGGTGAGGAAGAAGACAAGACTGTGGCCAGCTCATATGCCCATCAAATCCTCCTTCCTGCCATCTCGGGCCCATGTGTGACTAGTTGTTGACAGGCACTTGATACTATTATTACTCCTGTTGTACCACTGCCTGATTTTCCTGTTAAAATCCCTATCAAATATTTACTGGTTTTTTGTGCCATCAGATTTCCTCTCAGGCCATTAAAAAGTCCGTGTGTCAAGTAAGGGGGTGGGGAGTGGCTGCTAAGCCTTTCAGGCAGGGGATGCTCATCCCACAAGTGTTCATAAGAGCCAAGTGCCACACCTACTGGAAGAACATACTCCAAAATATCAGTAATGCTTGAAGGTTTATAAATAATTTTTATTTTCTCCTTTTTTGTTTGTCTCTGTCTTTTTTAATTCTCTATAGTGAGTACAATTTTTGTTTTTTAACAAGGGAGGAAAACACAATAAAGTTGTTGAAAAACAACTTTAAGGCAAGCCACAAAGACTTCAGTGGGCTGTTTTGGCCCGTGGGTTCACGCACCCCTGCTGTATACTCCAAATCCTGCTTTTTTCCCCAGAAGGCAGCAAAGAAGCAAGGCCCCATGCACCACTCCTGATTGCCAGCAGTGCCCGCCCCACTCTGCTGATAGCACCATAATGAGGTGAACCACATGCAAATTAAGGCAAGAGCAATTAAAGGCAGAGGTGAGATTGGCTTAATTGGCTCCACCTGTGAGAAGGGGTTGCTTTTGGAGAGACTGGTTCCCCCAGATGGCAAGATGATGCGGAAAGAATTAGAAAGAAATGACAGGGTAACAGGGACTGCGGCAAGGTGAGGAATTCTTGGTACAGCACACACCTAGAATGCATCCCAGTAACCCTGGTCATGTACCCCCAAGTATGGAACTGCATGACTCGACGTCCTCAGGTTGGCCTTTTCTGCTCACTGGTTGTCTGGGAGAAATTCTGGACTGGAAAGGCCAGGCAGTCCTCTCTGGAGCCCAGGTTCCCATACCTGCCCGGCCACCTGGTCTGTGAGCTCCAAGTGGGTAGACACTGTACATTATTCACTTCAATGTCCAGACATCAAAGTCCCAGGCCCTGCCACCCCCAGTCGATGACAATGACAATCCAATGCCTACACTGTACGTGCTGCCTCTGACTTTCTGAGCTTCAGTTTCCCCACTTGTAAAATGGGATCAAAATAGTACCTATCTCACAGGGACAGGCAGGCATGTGGATGTGGACTCATGTGATGCCCTATTTGGGCACACTTGACCAGCATTCTAGGTATGAGCTGTACCCAGAATTTCTCATGGAAAGGTTCCCATTAAGCAGTTAGCACAGGGCATAGCATACGGTGCTTAATCCATGTTAGTTATCATTATTATTATAAGATGCTCAATAAATTCATTCATGTATTCACTCACTCATCCATCAAATATCTACTCATCACCCACCAGGTGCCAAGCACTGGCTTAGAAGCTGGGTGCACAACAGTATCAAGGCCAAGTCAGTCCCTACTCTCACAAGCTTACAACCTGGCTAATGTTTCCTGAATACATCACTAGAGAAAGAAATTAACATTTTAAAGCATAACATAGAAAGCAACACTATGGGAGTGACCAACCACAGGAAATGATGGTAAGGAAATCACAGAAGGTTTCATGGAGCAGGGTTACCTGACTGGTGAACAGGGGGTAACCAGGCAGCAGGAAGATGCCAGAGTGAACAGAAGGCATGCCTCAGAGGAGGAGGAGAAGGCAGTGTATTTCCACTGAAGTACAAAGAACGCAAGTGAAGCCATAAGCCAGTGAAATAACCCCAGGCCCGGAGATAGGCTTCATCTCTTTATAGAGTGTCTATTTTTCCAGTCAGTCCAGAAAAAGAAAACATTTAGGCAAGTCGCTCTCAGCTGAGGTATCATTACCCACTCAAGCAAAGCAAAATGACCCGTTGCCTTATGAAAGCTGCAATTAGAAACTTAAAACAGAGCGGTTTTCAAAATCAAAGTGCCATTTAACAAAACAAGCCACCTGTCAGCTTCCAGGAAGGAGAGGAGTTGAAACCCCAAAGAGAGGCTGACTGACAAACTACATGACGATAATCACAATGCCGAGACAGCCCTAAAAAGTAACGACAACGACGATAAATATACGTCTGGCCTGGGCCTCTGAGGGGGAGCTGAGGCTCTCCAATCACTCCTGTTTTGTTTCTGGGCCTTTGTTTCCTACCGAACAATAAAAAGGAAATGAACAAACATCATGAATCGATACTTGATATTTCCAGGCAATTGCTTTCGCAATGATTGAAGAGAAGAAAGCATCCTGCCAAGGATAAAATCAGCTTGGGCAAATAAAACAAATAAAATATGGAGGTCGTCAGAGAGACACAGGTCACTTCTAGAATCAGGGACTGTATCCTTTCGCAAGTATGGCCCTGTGTCTTTGATGAAGCTTTTCCCAGCAGTGATGGCACAAAGGGGCGGCTAGGGGGGACTTAAGCACCCCCACCCCTCCTGCAAACCTCCATCAGTCTCACCCTCCCCAAAGCCAGCAAATGCTGGGACTGCGGGCTGCCCATCTAATATCCACGTCCCTGCCTCCTTATGTGTCAGTTAAGCAACTCCACTTCTCAGCCCTCCTTGCAATCGGGGATGGACAAAGAGCAAGGTCAGGAAACTAGCTGATCACACAAATACTGTTTTATCAGTATAATGCATGGCCAAGCTTTCAAGAGGGTTTACTCTACAATTACCACTTTAATTACTCACCTACATTGAGAAACTACTTTACAGGTATTTGCTAATGTGCCTTGACCTTCCACAGCCTGGACACAGATCCAAAATGCATCTCCAACCCAAAACAGCACCAACAACTGCCAGGTACATTATGTGTGTCATCACTTCTAGACTTCAGATAATTCTGTAAAGTCAGTATCATTATCTTTACTCCTCAGTGGAAATACGGAATCCCGGAGATGAGAACTCATTCCCAGGACACAGAGCTAGTAAACGGCGGGGCTGAGATTCAACCCAGATCCCTTTGACTGAAAACCCCCTGTCCGCCTGGCACTCTCAGGACACCCTGTCCACCCCCGCTGCTTCTCCAGCCCATGGCTTCTCCTTTACCACAGAGAGAGGAGTCACCATGGACAAAGAGCCCACTGGTCTACATATGCCACTGCTGCTGAGAAGTGGTCTTTTTCCCCCCACATCTGATGCCGGCTCTGAGTCCCTCCCACTCCGACCCCCTTTTGTGTGACTGACAGGGTACGATGTGGTTTCAGCCATCCAGGGAGAAGAGAGGAGAAGGGGGTGGATTCTTCCCAGGATAAAGTTCAGGGGTAGACGCCAACCAGTGGAGCGACCAGTGGTCACAGGCCGCCCACACAGGCAGGCATCTCTGGATTAGTTTGTCATATACCACCAAGGTCCAGATGGACACAGCATACCCTACCACCTGGAACACATCTAGGAGAATACACAGGAAGGGCGGACAGAAAGTTGGGGAAAGCACAGACTTTGTGGACTGATCTGGGGCAGAAATCTTGGCTCAGCTCCTTTCTAGGTGGATGATGGAGATCATTAACTTCACATGTCACCATGGCCCGGCCACAGTACCCAGATATTTGGGCACACATGGGTCTAAATGTCATTGTCAAGGGATTTTTATATAAGATTAACATTTAAATCAGTACACTTGGAGCAAAGCAGCTTCTCCTCCAGAATGTGGGTGGGCCTCATCCAATCAGCTGAAGGCCTTATGAGAGAAAAAAAGGCTGTCCCACAAGGAAGAAGGAATTCTGCCCTGAGCCAGCCTCCGGTCAAGCTGCAGCATCAACTCTTCCCTGGTTCTCAGGCCTAGAGGCTCCACAACCTCACTGGTCAACCCCTTAAAATAGAAATCAATCTCCTCTCTCTCTCTCTCTCTCTCTCTCTCTGTCTCTCTGAGTCTCTCTCTCATCTCTGTTTCTCTCTCCATCTTTCTGTGTCTCTGTTTTCTCTCTCTCTCTGTCTCTCTCTCTCTCTGTCTCTCTCAATCTGTCTACACACACACCATCTCTGGAGATACCCTACTATCACAGCAAGCTTGAGCGCATCTACCTCTCAAAGCTGCCGTCTCTTATCTGTAAAATGGAGGCAACAGCACCATCTTCATGAAGCTGTTAGAATGAACAGACACAGCAGGTAAGACCCTGGCGCTGGACGGGAACTTTTGTTACCACCGTCAACCAAGGATTTCTCTAGGCAGTTCCAAGGCCTTGTGGGAAAAGGCTGAGCAATCCACAGCATGTACTTGGAATTCTCTATGTGCTGCGTGTTCTGTCCATCTCTCCTGCTAAACTGCCAGCTCGGGTGGAGTTTGTGGCTCTCACATCCCCTGAAGTCCTCCAGACTGCGCCCCGCACTCGGTGAGTATTCACTCCACATGGGCTGAATGAATGAAACAGCACCCTGACTTTGTGCTTTGGATAAAGCAAATGACCTCCTTCTGCAACCACCCAGTGATTGTGGAGTCTGTGTAAAGACTGGCAGAGGCGGCAGGAGAAACAACTTACGAAGCCCGACTTTGCATCAGACAATGCTCTGGGAGCTTTACACCTAATTCTCTCTGTTAACTCTCAAAACATGGTAACAGGTGAAAATAAGGCCCAGAAGGCCATTATTTCAAGCACAAAGGGAGCAATAATGAAGTCTCCTGTCTATAAACTTAGTATCTTAAAAGGTCAAGGCTGATGGAGACTCACCCCATAAAACACACACAAAACAGACAACAGAGAGTCACACAAAGATGGCAGTGGGCAGGAGGGACCAAGAGAACATGTGGGGAACATGGCTAGCAGGTCAGAAAGGCTTGGCTGTAATCTGAAGCAAGAACAAGCGGCTGGAAGAGAGAAGGCGAGCCCTAGAAGGTGCAGAAAGGCAGGTGGCTTGGCAGTGGGAGGGTCCAGAGGTCCAACTAGGACCTTTAGGGCCAGCTGAATTCACTTTTTCTCTCTGTCTCCTGGCTCTCCCTCCTCTGCATCGACTCCATTCTCAGACAGGACTTCTCAGTCCCTTGAGTGGAGAAAGATGTGCCCATCCCCAGCCTCTCAGGTTCAAGCTCAGTCAGCAAAGACATGTGCCTCCCCCTCTGCAATCCCAGCAGCCCTGGGACAGCAGTGATTGGCTCTGACTGAGCTGCATGCCCACCCTGACCCAGTGTGCCTGGGACACATACCCAGAGTGGAGTGGTGAGATGGGTCCCCAAAAACCACATGGACCAAGGGATGGACGGGGGTAAAAACAGAGCAGATTACGAGAAAGGGGGCAATGGATACCGGACAAAAAACAGCCGATGTCCAAGATACCACATGCACACAGGCTGTCAGAAGCAGCGTTTTAGCCCAAATGGATTCACTTCACAGCCCATGCTACCTTTCTCAGCCATAGAGAGTCAGATCTTGTGAAGCAAATCTTCAGGCTCAACAACGACAACAGAGAGCCAGCTTCCCAAAGGCAAACTCCCTTGTTAAGGACAACACACAAGCAGAACAGCGAGTCCGCTACATACGAACCTTCAACTTACGAATGTTAATGATGTACACGTGCATTTTTCATTGTTTCTCTCCACCAGATCTCAGAATGGCCTGTTAAATACTACAGTACCATATAGCCCATTGTGTTAGTTAGGCTCCTAGGCTAACTTTGTTGGACTTACAACAAATGGACTTATGAACGTGCTGTCGGAACTGAACTCATCCGTATATTGGGGACTTTCTGTACCTGTCTTTGAAAGTGCAGAACAGCAGACAGACAATACCTCACTCATGCTGTAGACCAAAGAGGGGGTGAAAAGTCAGGACCACGGCCATTCTTGCTTCTCCCCAATGCCCTAATGAGACTCTGGAGATGTCAGACATGCAGTCAATAGCCCAGGAGCACCCACTGGGCCACTCACACATCCTGCCCATGGAGCCTCCAAGCCCTGCCAGAATCTGGTCCCAAGAGAAACGAGGGCCCCAAGCAAGAGAATGAGAGGACAACTGTGGTCATTCAAACTCTTCAAAGGGTATCTGGACTCTGGTTGGCTTTGGAAAGAAGCAGAACACACCTCTGAAGCTTCAGCACCAGTAGTCAACCATTGCACTCCAATCTCCATGCTGAAATCATCCGGGAAATATTTTAAAACTCCTCATGCCTGGGTCTTGCTACTAATTAGTGGACCTGTGTGGGGCCAAGCACTGGGGCCTTTAAAAACTGTCTGGGTGACTCACTTAGGAGCCAATATTGAGAATCACTGCTCTGCAGGGTGAAAGATGGACACATGGGTCATAGGAAAGCAGAGGAGAAGGGAAGCTCTCTCTCCCGTTGGGTCTGCTGGGCAACTAAGCCCACAGCTGCTGGCAGCCTCTGGCCAGCCCAAGGAGAATACCTGGATGGAAATGGAGCCAGCAACAGCAGGGTGTGGAAGCTGGGGTACGCTGACTTCCAGGGGCACACTGTGCACATCTCTTCCCAACTCTGTACTTAGTGACACTGTGTTGACATTTGAAAATGAGACAGTAGGACGATTTATACCATGGAATTCAGCATTCTAAACCCTCCCCCCGCCCCCCACCCCAGAGAGCTGGTTGCCAAACATTTGCCAGCACATGACTCCCCCAAAATGAAAAAACTAATAGAGCTGAGAAATGATGGGGGAGCCAAAACTCTTGATGATATTGCTTGAGCCCCCGGATCAAACCATCCCCGAAGGCAGACGCTCCTAAACTCTCCCCCACCATTTTTTTCACTTAAGTCAGCTTAAATTGGATTTTATGATGCTTGTAATCAAAAGAGCTCTGAAGGATGAAACTATACCAAGGTCAAAGTTAAATACTAACTATTGTCATGAGAAGCAGAAACTACACATGATCAAACCCAGTTGGAGGCACAACTGAAAGATGCAGTTTCATGGAGCATAGCACATTATTTGTGTTGCACCAGCATAAAGATCCATGAATGTGTCCACAACTAAGCTCCCCACAGCTGCAGTGGATCTGGAATCAACAAAGCGTCATGAGGCTAGAACCTACAATAACAGCTCCTACTAGCCTTGTGCTCATTCATGTTATAAATAACTATGGAGCACAAATATTGGGTAAAGCACTGTGCAAGGCATTCTGGGCACAGCTGTGAGAAGAACAGGCAAGGTCCCTGCTCTAGTGGGCTGTACAGTGCACAGTGGAATACAGACAGTAAACAAGTCAGGAAATAAACAACCAAGATACTGTGAGGTATTGATAAGCGCTGACAGGATAAAGGGGAAGGGGATACTATGTAAGACAGGGAGCTCAGAAGAAGTGACATGAGAACAAGGTGGAATCAGCCAGGAAGAGATCAGGAAACAGCATTCCAGCAGAAGGGCAGCAAGGCAAAGGTAGGAACCAGTCTTGCATGTTTGAGAATAGCCTAAAGTATGAACTGGAAACCCATGAAAAGTAAACGGCAAAGTGAAGGGACCTGTTTGATTTGTGTTTCCATGAGATTCTGTGTCTATCCATTTGAGCCAGACACATACACACATACACACTCACACACACCAGTCAGTTTAGGGGATTGCTCTTCCTTGAGGTTCTGCGTCTGTTACCTTGAGCCAGACACACACACACACACACACACACACACACACACCCCAGCCAGTTTAGTGGATTGCTCTTCCTTGCAACCAGAGAAGCCTGCCTCAAACAAAGGCATCTTTGCTTTGCACCTGTGCACATTGGGGTGGAAAGAGCAGGCCGTGCAAGTGGAGAGGCCTAAAGCCCACAGTGGCTCCGGCTGCAAGCCCCTGAAACGAGGTAGGCCCCCGGAATCATCTAGCCTGTGACTATCCACCCTCACAGAAGCTGGCTTCTCATGGTCCTGCTCTATTTTCTGAGAGCCTGGGGAAGCTGACACCCCAGGGAAAGCACAAAGCACCAGGGACCACTGAGCACACACACCAGCAAAGACCAGCATGCTGGAGGGGTTGGTGACTTCCCGATTGTATGCTTCCATTTCTGAGAACAAACTTTTCAAATTGTTCCCCAGCCTCCCTCGTCTGTCAAGTCCCTCCCACTCCGTCTCCTGCCTCTGCTGCTGAGGACTCTGATGCCACCAGCAGCAGGCCACTCCACATCTCTCTCCCTAGGCTGATGGCAGATTAATTAAATGGAGAGGCTGAGAGCTCGTGGTGTAAAACAGAACAGGACTGCGGGGCCAAGACGGATCAAGACAGCAGAGTGTACTCATAAGAGGGGAGGGCAGGAGAGGGGCTCACAACACAGGGCAGACGCTGTGTACCAGGAAACACAATTCCAGAGAAGTAACAGCCCCTCCCAAGGACAGGATGGGACCGTATCCAGCAAGGAGGTCAGAGTTTGCCATGGAGCACAAGAGCCACAGAAACCCAACTCAAGCTTGAAAATAGGGCAGGGAAGGCTGGGGCAACCATTGCTCACATGACCAAAAAGTTCAGGGCTGGGCAGTCACATCAAGCACAGCTGGATCCAAAGGCCCAAAGGACACAGTGACAGCTCTGTGCCTCTTTGGCCCTTGGCTCTGTTCCTCCTGCTATGCCATGGCCTCATTCCAGGCTCCATGCAGAGACAAGCTGGCTACAGCGCCTCCACCCCCTAGGCACAACAGGAAGGAAAGAATCCTCGCCAACTGCATACTGAAGCCCAGAGTCCCAGCCAGATCCAGCCAGCTGAGGTCAAGTGCAGGGCCAAGGATGGAGCACCGCCTGCATCACAGAGTTGACAGTGAGTGAGGATGCTGGTCACACAAACGCTGGAGCAACCATGGAGGTCACAGATGGCCACTATACACAGGCGGATGGGGAATCAACTCAGGCCATGTGACAAGGACAGACCTGTGTCATTCTGGAAGACCGATGGGCTGCCCCCAACGGGAGAATCTCTATACTCCAATTCTTAAATGAAAGCTCCTCAGAGGAGCTAGAAGCCCAAGACCTAGCCAGCTTCTGTTCTGCAGCAAATTCCTTCCTAAGAATGTCCCCATTGTGGGAACATTGGAGAAACCTGCCTCCCAGATGCACACGCAATTCCTGACTGTACCTAAAGAAGGACCACTGGCCAGGCACAGTGGTTCAAGCCTGTAATCTCAGCACTTTGGGAGGCCGAGGTGAGGGGATTACCTGAGCCCACAGGTTCAAGAACAGCCTGGGCAACTTGGCAAGACCTCATCTCTACAATAAATCAAAAAATTAGCTGGGCATGGTAGCATACCTGTAGTTCCAGCTACTTGGAAGACTGAGCCAGAAGGATCGCCTGAGCCCAGCAGATCGACACTGGGGTGGCCGTGAGCATGCCACTGCACTCCAGTCTAGGTGATGGAGTGAGACTCATATTCCAAAAAAAAAAGAATGACCACCTGACAGTGCGGCCACACCATACAGCTTTGGAGATGTTGCCTCCAATTTCCAGAGCAGGCTGGTGACCAGGGCTGGCAGCAGCAACCCTGGATGAGGGGAATATGTGACTGGGACAAAGATTTCCCTTCCTTGGCCAGAAAAGCAGACGATGCATGGGCAGGGAGTGGGGGCAGAGGTGGGCTTTCCTGACCCAGGTGTGGCTACAAATCAAAGGCCACAACTCTCTCAGGCCCCAGTGTCTACCTGGTGACTTCTAATCAA
The DNA here is from genome assembly GCA_963574415.1 of Tarsius wallacei. Lineage (NCBI taxonomy): Eukaryota > Metazoa > Chordata > Mammalia > Primates > Tarsiidae > Tarsius > Tarsius wallacei. Next base: position 18,163 of record CAUYQG010230891.1, read on the forward strand.
AAATCCTAACATTCAAAACACCAACCTCCCACCAGGAGCTCCAAGAGATGACAATGGAGATGATCTTCACATCCACAAAGATCAAATGAATAGCTCAGTTTAACTGAGCATGTGTATATGTTTCCTACTGCTTCTGTAACAAATTACCATAAACTTGGTGGCGCAAGACAGCACATATTTATGTTAAAGTTCAGGAGGTAAGAAGTCCAACCCAGGTCCTCATGGACTAAAATCAAGGTTTCCTCCTTCTAGAGGAGGATCTAGGGGAGAATGCATTCCTACCCCTCCCAGCTTCCAAAGATCACCTGCATACCTTTGCCTGTGGCCCCTGCCTCCAACTTCAAAGTGCACTACTTCAGTCTCTGCTGCCATACCACCTTCCTCTCTGACCACCTGTCTCTCTTCTATAAGGACCCTGTGATAACCTGGATAATCTACCTGGATATCTACCCGGATAATCCACGACCTCCTCTCCAACTCAAAATTCTTAACCCAGTCACGCAAGAAAAGTCCCTTCTGCCACGTACGGTAGCACAATCACAGATTCTGAGGATTCGAACATGGATGTGTTTGGGGGCTAATATTCTGTCCATCACAGTATTTTCTAGACTGCGAACTCTGATCCAGGCATGATATCTGAATTATCACATTTAAACTTTAACCCTCACAACAACGTGTGAAGTACACACAGTTTTAATCCTAATTCATGATTATTACAAAGGGGCTCTGAGAGGTAAAGTACGATCACAACAATGGTAATAAAACTATTGCCAATGTCTACTGAGTGCCTACTGTATGCCATGCACCATTCTAAGTGCTTTCTATGTATTAATTCACCCAACATCCCCTAAATCCCTGAGAAAGATACTATTATAATACCCATTTTGCAGAGGAGGAAACTGAGGCAGAGGTCACATGGCCTGTAATTCAGTTGCCCAGGGGAATCTCTAACACAGAAGCCGCTGGTCTACCAGTGTCCATCATCACATACAAGAAGAATGGGCAGTGTGAGGTGTTTTGACTGAGACGGCCTCCTTCACGGGGCCGCACAGGGATTAGGATGAACCAAAGTCACTGGAGGCAGATTCGCTGCTACAGGTGGAACAGCCTTCCTTCTGTGGACACAGCCTGGCTCCAGACAGCCAGATGCAATGGAGGGGCATCTACATACTATACCACAGTCCTGCCCCAGCCTGGCTGCCCTGCCTCTCCCTCGGGACACCCTCAACACTTGCAGCCACCCTAGCTCTTGGCAAAGGGCCACGTTGCCATGAGGAGACTCCAACCACGGCACTCTCAGCCTCACTTTCCAACTCATACCTGACTGGCAAGGTTCTAAATTACAAGGTAGTGGTGTGTTAAAACGTGAAGTGCCCCCATAGACTCTCTTCCCCTTTGGTCCCCAAAGAGTGAGAACTCTGAAGCCCCAACAGTGACTCACAAGGGAGGTCCCCAGGTCTAGACCTGGAAGGCAGCATCCTGGAGAGTGTGACTTCAGCTACAGGTAAAAGTCAATAGTGATATTTTATCAGCATTTTTCTGATTCCTGCATCTATTTCTTATAGAGAACTTGAGGGGAAAGAGAAGAGACATGATGAATGACACGGTTATGATCTACTGACCATTTGTTACATGATAAGCACAAAATAGGTAACTATCTCACACAATAGCTGCCCTCTCTTTCTCAGCAGCAGCTGAATCCAACCGAACCAGTGCTCTTCAGACCTTGCTGATAGACTGAGCTGGAAAAGGGAAAGGGGCAGTGCAAAGAGCTTGAGTGTGCCTGGAGACCGTTCCTCTCCAAATGATGGACATGTTTCCATCAGGTGTCCTGCCACTGAATGTCTCAACTACCCAACTAGCTCCTCCTTTTCTGGCTCACCAAGCAGCCATCAGGTGAGACTCCAGCTTCCCAAGCAGATCAACAAGAGGGAGAATAGGCTGAACCCCATGCGTGGGCCTTCTGGTCTACCCAACAGCTCTGTGTTTCATTACTGTGGAATTAAGTGTTCTTCTGGTTGTATATCATGGTGTGCTTGGCTAATGTGAGCCCACTCCTAGGAGAATGAGCCAGTCTTGTCAACATGACACATCCAGCGTCTGAGGCTGGTGACTCAGCTGCTCCCCAGACTCCTCAGTGAGCTGCCAAGAAGCCTCTGCAGGCGAGAAGCCAACATGCACTCATTCTGTTTCAAATTTCAGCAATAAGCCCGAGCTGAAAGTATAAGTTTGGAGAGTAATCTCCTGTTCTCGTACCATACGTGAAACTGCCTTATACTGGCTCCCTTGAGAGGAGAAAGGGAGTCCAAGTTCCTTAACAACAGAATTGATCAACTGCCTAATCAGAACTATAACGCAAGTTGAATTGCCAAGCTAGGACCTAGGGGACATGGTGGCCCTTATGCCATGACTCTGAGGCTGAAGGAGAGCACAGGAACAGATGACTCCAGGATGAGAGACTCTAGAAATGCAAAGGGAGGTATAAGTTGCCAGCAAAACTTCTGACCTCACCAAGGAAAAATAGCATTTGAGTGGCAAATAACCCAACCTCACTTCTAGACACACGAGGAAAAGTTTTAAAAATCTTTCAATTAGATCATAAAGTTGCCTAAAATTCTACCCCATCTGTTGCTGGTTAATCACAGTTTTCTTGGAGGAATGAGATCGCTCTTTTAAAAAAGAAAAGGGTGGGAATCTGAAATGTAAACTCTGTAAAAGTAAAGACTGTCAACAACTCCTTCTATAAGTTCTTTTTTTGTTGTTGTTGGGTTTTTTGAATGCTGAAGACATTTTTCCCCAAGAATGTAATAATGAAGGTGAAGATTCCAGAATAGCCCGTAGAAATCGACTCAAACTTGAAGGTATTTGGGACTTAAATGATGTTTCACTCTTTCCCTACTGATGAACTCATAGTTTCATAAACAATTTCTTGCCAAAAAACAAGAAGAATCACTATATTCTCAAACTGAAAGGTTTTACTATGGGAAATGCATTCTAAGCTCCCACCTAGAATGTGGAAAGCTGGATGACATCTCTGTGTCCATCCCCAATACCAGAAGCCAAGGAAATCACAGATCAAGAAAGAACTCTCCACCTCTTCAGCCTCTCCCCATCCCTGACTCTACTCCCTGACTCCCAGACACCTGGAGCTCCCATGGCCTAGTCAGCACCCACTCGATGGTTTTCACCAAACTGAGGCAGCAACTAGCTGGGTTGAGGGGTGAGCTCCAATTCCTTTGAGTAATACATGATATCACTTGAAATGAGATACTAGCTATTGAAAGGTGGCCAGGGTGCAATTTTGGAAAGAGTTTTCTTTTACCAAGGCTGTTCAAGATGCCTAGAACACAGCTGGTACTCACTAAGATTTGTGAAGTGACAGGAGGAGTGAATTGCAAGGCTTGTGTGAGCAAAAATAGGGCAACAGGATATGCCCATATCTGGCATTTGCATAAAAATCTTCCACTGAAAGAAGACTCACAGATGAGGTTGTACAGCCTTAAATTACCCAGTGAGAGAGAGGGACCGTTGCTATGTGGAGTGGCGGGACATGCTTAATTATCTCTGCTCCTACCACCTAAGGGCTAATGCAACTCCATCCTGACACAGCTCATATCCAGCTTTTGTCCTGAGCACTAGAGGGATCTGGGGAAATGGAACATCTGAACATAAGAAACCTTTCTGCATATTATAGCCCTTGTCTGCCCATTTGGGCAGAATTGCTCCAAAAATCCTCCTACTCACAAATGTATTTTGTGGCCAAGCACAGTGGCTCACACCTATAATCCCAGCACTTTGGGAGGCCAAGACAGGAAGATTGCTTGATGCCAGAAGTTCAAAATTAGCCTGGACAACATAGCGAGACACTGTCTCTACAAAAAATTTAAAAACTTTTTAAAAATTAGCCAGGTGTGATGTCGCGTGCCTACAGCCCCAGTTACTCAGAAGGCTGAGGTAAAAGGATCACTTAAGCCCAGGAGTTCAAAGCTGCAATGAACTATGATCACTACTGCACTCTGGCCTGGAACACATGACGAGACTCTGCTTAAAAAAAAAAAAGAAATTAATTTTTCAGTGCTGAGGTGTTTCAATAAAAAGCAAGCCCAGTGGTGCTTCCTCTTTTTCTTAGGTTTAATTTTCTTAATGCACCAAAACAAAATTATTTGTAGGTAAAGTATAGATTTCACAAAAGGTGGTGGCACAGTCCACATGTCACCTGCATTGGAGTCACTTGTGTAAATCCACAGCCTCATCCCAAATCCACTGAAACAACTCCCAGAGACAGGGTCCTGCGAAGAGGCATAATTATAGGCTCCCCAGGTAATTCCTCTGCACACTAAAGTTTAAGAACTTTATAATGCAAAGAATTAGGGATTTGGAGAAAAATGCCTGAGTTCATTTCCACTCCAGATACACGTACCAGCCCCTTAAGCTTTCCTAAGCTTGTCATAACAAACCTTTTAAAAATAGAGGAACAATACCTACTCATCACAGAGTCACTAGGTCAAATCAGAGTACATTTGAACTTGCTTGGAAAGGGCAAGGGTTAGACAAATACTATTCATTCAAACATGTAAAGAATGACTACAAAAGCCAGTTGCTGGGCAAAAAGAGATGAGCAGTAAAAAGTGGGAGACCAACATATACATAACTCTGCATAATGAAATGAATTCAGGGCCATAATAGCAATATCTATCTGAAGGACAATGAGTCCACAGAGGAAGATGTGGTTAATTCTGCACTAATAACCCCCAGGCTGGTCCTGGTTATAGACCAAATACGAAAAAAGTAACAGCAATATGCTGATCCTGACCAAATGGAGACTATAAGAAACACCAAGCTTCAAAAACAGCTTATGTCTTTATGATATTACCATGTAAGCCATATCCAGATTCCAATCCTGTCTCCATCACATAGAAAAATGACCACCACTTATTACACTCCAGGTACCATGCTAGAAGCTTTGCATTCATCATTTCAGTAAATCCCCACAAGGACCTCCTGGTACTGGTGTGATGCTTCCAAGGGGTCAAGTGACCGTGGGCAATCATGAATTCAAATGGAGGCCTGGCTGATTCCCAACATCCGTGAGTGTGGCATGCCCAACCCATCCTTTGTTAAAATGGCCATACTCCATGAGCTCATCTTTAAGAAAATGTTGTTATGGCCTGTTGGCTGAAGAGCTGCAAGACACATCAGCCAAAGCTGAAGATTCTTTCTTCAGGCTGATCTAAGAAACACACTAGGAGATTCGTGACAGGTAAACTGTAGCCAAAATGCAGAGAGAGGAGCACATGACATGACCTCATGTAGTGAGATCTTCATATCACTTTTCATATTTTTAATGAACAAATATCAGCAATAAGGATAGCTAACATTGTTCATATTACTTATTAAGCTAAGATATTTACATGGATTGCTTCAACAAACCCTCTTTTACAGCTGAAGAAACTGAAGTACAGAGAGATAAAGAAACTTAACCAGAGCTGGGATTGGGGCCTGGTCAGCCTCAGTTCAGAACTCTGGTTCTCCACCATCTTGGCGACTGCGGCTTGCACCCCTGACCTGATGTGACTCGGTCATGCCAGAGAGTCCACTACCACGCAAGTGTCTCAAGGCTCTGGACATGGAATTCTCTAAATACACAAACTGATACATCTACTGCTGATAGTCTAGCAGGTGAGTCGTACAATATCAGTTATGTATTTAGCAAAGAATACACAGCAGGATTTTCCACCTAATTAATTTTCTGGAATCCTGACCAGCACCATTTTTCTAATTCACCCACAGGCATACCCATCCCATGTTGAATGTCTGCTACGTGCCAGGCACAGGGGTTAATGACAAGCTCAGCCTCTTCCCACCAAGCTCAGGCTCCCCCTCACCTTCAGCTGTTTGACCTTCTCTTTTCAGCATCTGGACAGCTCCTACATATTTCTTCAGCTGGACTTTGAGCACCTCGTTTTCTCTGCAGGTACAAGAATGTTAAAAAAATATATTTAACAATTGGCAATTTAGACCCAAGATGGGGAGAATCTGTGTAAAGAAATACAAAATTTGCATCTTATGAATATTAATATGTTCTCATGGGAAAGGGCTATGTTACCAAGGGCACATTTGCAGGATGCCCTCAAGAGCTGTTCGTTCACAACGGAGATAAGCACTAACTGGTTCCAGTGCCCAAAAATTCAGAATGCTGACGCATGCTGTGTTCAGGCTGTTTGAAGTTATCAATTTGTTAGGGGCCTAATCACTGTCAGGAGGTCTGTAATCTTCTCTCCATTTAAAGAAGCACACACTAAGTAGTGTGCACTTATCCTAGGCAATGAGCTTAACATTTTATTAACTACAACATGTATTAAACACTCACTATTAGCCAGACATCACATCAGGTGTTTATAAATCATCTCACTGAATCCTTCCAAGGCACTAACACTACCCCTATTTTGTAGGTAAGGAAACTGTGGCATAATGAAGAGAGGCAGTTGACCAAGGCCACGTCTACCCCCATGTAAGTTTATACTATGGAACACAGAATCCAGGCTACAAAATCCCACCTACTAAATTCACTCTCCAGGTACACTGGCTGACGACAGCACATGAGGATTCAGGGAGAAAGCTGCCATTTGTTGAGTATTTACATTTTACATATGTCTCATTGAATCAAGCATGCACTCATGCATGCATTCACTCATTCATCCACTCTTCATTCAGTGGAAAAATGCTTCATTCAGTAGAAAAATGCTCAATGACCTTGAATATTCACCCGATTTTACTGGAGAGGAGTAAGACAGATAAGATCTCCAACCAAGGTCACATGGCCAAGGTTGCCAGTAAGACACACTGCCAAGATCCAAACCCAAGTATTCCTGCCCCTAAGGCCCACAAGAGCTTTTCTCTATCTCCTCTGGGACTCAGACTTGGTTTCTCACCAGCTACACAGAGAGAAGCACCTCTCCCACAATTTCTGTTTCTGCCTCCATCCACCTCTTTTCCTTGTGAGAAAACAAAGAAAAAATATTCTAGCAAGTTTAAAGGCACTCAGGATCAGTCCTGAGTGTCTCAGGGTCAAGACCCGAGTGCCTTTAAATGTGCTAGAATATTTTACAACAATAAAAAAAAAGAGCTTAAGACTGGGCTTCTCCTATGATTCTAAAAATAAAAATGCATATTGCAAAACACTCAAACAATCAGAACACATTTAAGGAAGGAACTGAACAAATGAGCTGAAACTCCAAAACCTTGAAATAAACTCCATTAACATTTTTTCTCCATCTTAGCACAGCAGACTGCTCACCAGGCATGCACACACACACTAAATACAGTTTTTCATGGATGAAACAGCTTTACTATGCCTTTAATGTCTTTGTTTGCTTGAAGTCTTTTTTCCTTTGTTTACTGCTCCAGTCACCCCTTCCCCATGGTAACCAACGGTAAAAACCTGGTATGTATGTTTCATGCCTTCCTCCATGTGCAGATAACTATACCAACCCAATACACTCACACAGACTTGACTTTAGAAAACAGGATCATCTTATAAATTTTTCTGTGAAAGGACTGTCTCATGTAACAATTCATCACAGCAAGACTTGAAGCCAGTCTATTCACGAATGGAAATACTACTCCTTGCTACAGACATGCCACACATTTACTTAGCTGAGAAACTCAGAACTGCACATCACTGGTGCTGCGTGTCTGTTTTCAACGCATCTGACTACACCTCGGCCCACAACAACAGCGTTTTCTTTGTATTGTGCTTCTCGGTGCTATATTTTGGCAGAAGGAACATCAGGATCAAACACAGAAACTACCATATACTTAGGTAACACCTGAGTATGCTACATTCATCTCTGAAGCTTTAGAGAAAGTAAACTACCACCAAGTCCCTAATTATCCCCCTTATCCTAGCCAAAGCCTGTCATGGATGTTTCCATAGGCACCTGCACTTTCTCCATCTGTGATATGAATAGCAAATGCTTGAAACTAAACAACTAACAAGTCCTGAAAAGGTTTGTGGGAGGGAAAACATTCCCTGATGTGGATAGTACAGTGTGTTTTCTCGGGTTCCTTTAGCCGAGTCTCACCACCCAGTCCAGCCTACTCCAAATTTCCCTGTGTGAATTCAAGTTACATATTATCTGAAAACCAGAGAAAGAAGTACTTTATGCTCATTTCTACATGGCAGATTTCTAATGATAGTTCATGAAGGAACGCTTTCCAAGAGAACCAACAGGCCAGTTGTGTCAATGACCCGCTGCTGGGTCTCACCTTATTTGCTCCCTACTGCAGACAGGACAACACTGGGTTTCCTTGTTCATCTTCAGCTCTGCGGCCAGGACTGAAAAGTTTCAGGTGACTGCTTTTCCTCTGATTTGAAATGATCATTTAGTAGTATATTAAGACTTCACCTAAAAATCATACCTAACACAACAAAATCCAGATTTCTAATATAAGTCCAACTTCCATCAAAATGATGAGAAGCCATGGAGAATACATCAAACCACTGGCAGGACATCTTTGGGAGCCATAAACCCACTCCAGTCAACTTTGTTTGCCTTTGCAGTAATTTAATATTTTCAAGTCTCTGGGACTGCTGAAGTTCTTCTTGAACAAAACTCGAACACTAGGCCAGCTTGCACACTGCTTCAAGAGGCAACTGGCCTCTGATCTCCAGAGTTTACCAAGACCTTTCTATTTTTAATTTTTATTTTGAAATATTATAGGTTCACAGGAAGTTACAAAGATAATATCAAGAGACCTTACATACCCTTGGCCCGGTTTTCTCCCAGTAGTTTCATCTTATGTAGTTATAAGGCGGTATCACAACCAGGAGACAGAAACGAGCACAATGTGTGTATATAAGTCTATCAATCCCATTATTGTAACTGATGCTCATAAGAATCCTTGGCCATAGATAAAATACAGACTTACATGACCACAGTGGTCAGACAGTCTATGCCAATGAGTCAAACAAACCAGGTATAAGACACATGGTAGTAGGGACAGGGATGTGACAAACTGGAGAGTTCTTGCCCTGCCCAAAGGTTTTTGTTTTGTTTTGTTTCATTAGCATATTACCGGTCCAAGAAAATAATTCCCAGACTTTCAACAACTAATTTGCTGTTGGCTAACAAGGCTTTAATTTGTAGGCAGAGAAACCATATAGAACTTATGATTCTTATCACTATATAGATCTATGGTTATCATTAAAAAGAAATGCCTTTTATTTGATACCTCATAAGACAATGGAATTGATCAGCTAACTAAATGCATTCTAACTATGAAAATCCTCAGAAACCCTCGTGTATGAAAGAGAGACAGGGACAATGGCTGGGACCCTCAACCCCAGCCCAAGTCACGTCACCAGTTGCCTGTCAGCCTGAACAGGTAAGAGGCAAAGTGAGCAAGGAAGACCACGGCCTGACCACGGGCTCCAGGTGCATTAGCACCCACCTCAGTGTCTTGGTGGCCATCCTCTTCACAATCTAACAGAGGGCGAGGAGGGGGGCCTGAGGCCGGGGGCAAGAGTGGCAGCCCAGGCAGTCACACACAAATGCACTACTAACCAGACTCAACACTGAGTGCTAAAGCCATCATGTTTTTAACCTGTGTGTGTGTTTGTTAGCTATGTTCTCTGGTTTTCTATAACAAAGTAATGTTTGAAAACAAAAAGCACTCTCATCTGTCTTTTAAAGCTTTTTAACTTAAAGGAAATGCTGAGAGAGGGACGATGCTGCCATTGTAAAGCAGGCTCTCCCTTCATCCTCTCCTACGTGGATCAAGCAGCGCCCCCGGTCAGTCTGTGCTGGTGGCAGGGGACCCAGCAAGCCTAGGAGGATGAGACATCTGACCGTGGAGGCACAGGGGCTGGGAGTCCTCGGTTACATCTTTGGGCAACTCTCTCTTCCTTACCTCATGGGACTTCCCTCTTGTGTAGCTCTAGGGCCTCCACAGCTCAGACGAAGATCATCCCACCATACCTTTGCCCTTTTTCCAACCAATGAGTGATTTAATCAAATCCTAACACTCCATCTGGAAAACAATCCGGAAAAGTTGGAGTTGGGGGTGCTGCTGTGGCAAAGGAACTGTCAGTGCTCAGCTTCTCCACTGAAATGAGCTGCTTGGGTAGACTTGGGGGACTTGAGGCACTGACCAGTCGCTCCACCTCCACCCCGGGGTGCTGCCACTGGTGTACCAGGTGCAGCTGGGGCCCTGCTTGCCCTGTCTGTGACCAGTCAGTGACCCATCTGTCATCAGTGGGCTGTCTCCAAGGGCTGAGTCTCTCAGCTGCAACTCACACATCTGACTCAAACAAGAAGGTGTTGTTTTGGGGTGCCCTTGGTGATGGTGAAGGTAATAACGAGGAAACCACAGGACAAGGAGCAAGTGTGGGGTTCAGTCAGACAGAGCCGGTCTCCCACAGCACAAGCAGCCACAGTGGGAACTGACCTCACTAAGACCAACTTGCAGAAACTACTCTCCACTTACCCCGCTGCCTTTTCAGTACTCAGCCAATTCCTCCCACTTTGTGAAGGGTGGCTGGATCCAGCTTCTCAGTGTTCAATGAAAGGAGAAAAAACACAAAGAAAAGGAACAAAACCAGAATCTCCCACATGTGATGTGTTCCCAAGATCACTGGAGGGGCCCACCAAACTTTTCCTATTATAATACGAAGGCATTTCTTCTATGATGATTTTGTAAAAAACTGATTTTTTATTTATTGCAATGAAATTAAGACTGCCTTTAAGATGAATTGAAGATTTTCAAAAGTAAGTAGATTTAAAGAAAAAATATTAAGTAAATGGTAACACAGGTGATACACAGCTGTGGAAAAACCATTAAGGTGGTACACAGGGACTGAGGCTGGAGGGAGAGGGTCTTTGTTCTAAATAAAATAAGGATACAGACCAGTCTGGGCAACATAGCAAGACCTCGTCTCTACAAAAAAAAATTTAAAAATTATCCAGGTATGATAGCACATGCCTACACTCCTAGCTACTCGGGAGGCTGAGGCAGGAGGATCACTTGAGCCCAGGAATTAGAGGCTGCGGTGAGTTGTGATGGTACCACTGCAATCCAGCCTGGGTGACGGAGTGAGACTCCAACTCAAAAAATAATAATAAAGATATAAGGAGAAGATATTAGGAAGGCACACACTCCAACTGTATTCCAGGGGATGAGAAAGGGCTCTGAGGAGGAGGCGGCCAGGAGCTTGGGGTTACACAAGGTAAGGCAACAGTGGGCTGTATAACCTTGAGGAAGTTCTCTCCCCTACCCCCACCTTCCCAGAGCCTCTCAGAGTCAACATATTTATGCACACAGACCACCTAATAACCCCTCAAACTGCACATTTTGTGAAATGTTGCTTTTAAGGCTGAGCACAGCCCCCAGCACTAGGAGAAAAAGTCTTGGTGAAACAGAGCCAAGGCTCTGTTAGAAAAGTGTTGCCCATGTGAACTGTGGCAGAGTTGGACATTTGAGATGTTTCCACCTTCCTTGAAATCCTTCCTTGCTAGCTAAAAAGTAAGAAGCAGCTCAGTGCCAACAAGCAAAAGTTGTGCCTCACAAAGATCCCTCCACATGTAACAGGAATACACTTTCAACCTACAACAGATGAGCATTTTCCCTGAGCAGGGCAATACTTTAATGTTGCAGACATGCTCTCATTTTATCTACACAGCAACCCTACAAGACAGGTCGTTTTTACTACCATTGTTTATTATAGTGCTCATTTCGCAGATGGGAAAGTTGCGGCCCAGTGAGTTAAACACAGACTCAAACCTGGGATTTGAACACACATCTTTTAGATCCAAAGTCTCAAATTATGTCATCAGGTTTAGAGAACTAAGTGAAGAGGACAAAGTCGAAAATTTTAAAGCCTTGAAAGAGCCCAGGAGAAAATGTGAGCTGGCCAGAATTTCTTGGTTGGACAGACTCTTGTGCAGATGTGAACAGAATCCTCCTGACTAGCTAGCTTTGTTAAGAGAGTTTAAAGGAACTTCCCTAGGGTTATACAGCTCAAGTCTGTGCTACCAACACCCACAGACATCTCACATATGTAAGCAGCTGATCATAAGTGAGTTTCAGGGAAATATAAATCAATGGCCTCAAGAACTGTATATACCTTCTGACCCAGTAATTCCACTTCAAGGAAATTGTACTCAGAAAAGGAGGAGAAGATGTCCAAAAACATATACATGAGGATGTGTAAATATAATAGAACAAACCTGGTTACAAATTAAATGCCTCACAATGTAGGAGTGGGCAGAAATTCTGGTACATCCTCCTATAATAGGATACAATGGAACTGTCAAAGTTATGATACGTTTATTACCAGGTATGAACATTTACAATACGCTGATATGCCATTAAGTGAACACAGCAGAGTACAAAGTATATTTACTATAAACCCCTACATATATTTATAGGTATATATTTGCATTGGAAATATATAGGCCATAATGCTAACAGTGCTCATTTCTGGATGACAGAATTAAATTTTTCTTTAATTTCCCAACAATACACTTTACTAGAGCACTTTTTAAAATGTAGTAAGATTAGATATACCAAAATTCCTAGTTAACATCACACTTAATGGTGAAAGATTGAAGACTAAGAACAAGTCAAGGACATCTTCCGTCACCACTTCTATTGGGCACAATAGGTTCTAGCCAGTGAAATAAGGCCCCCTCCTCCTTGGGAAGAAAGAACTAAAACTTTCCCTATTCACAAATGACAAGATTATCTGCACAGAAAATCCCAAGAATCTATTTTTTTTTAAGTCCTAGAAATTCATTTTTCAAGCTTACGGGATAAAAGGTCAAACACAAAATGAACTGTATTTCTATACATTACCAATGAACAACTAGAAAGCAAAATTATTTTTAAAAAACATTTATAATGCTCCAAATGAAATACATAGGTATAACTCTAACAAAGAGTGCCCAGGATCTGTATGCTGACAATATAAAATACTAATGAAAGAAATCAAAGAAGAGCTTATATATGAAGATATCAGGTCTTATTTGGAAGACTCAAAATAATTAAGATGTCAATTATCCCCCAAACTGGTCTATAGATTTCATGCAAGACCAATCAAAATTCCAACAGGATTTTTTGTATAAAATAGCTGGTCATAAAATTCATATGGAAAAACAAAAATAAAACTAAAATATCCAAAATCATTTTGAAAAAGTACAAAGTAGGAGGACTCACACTGCCCAAATTTAAGACATTCTAAAGCTACAGCCATCAGGGCAATGTAGTGTAGACAAAATGATACCCACAGACCAACAGAACAGAATGGAGAATCAAGGAAGAAACTCACACAAACATAGTCAGATAATTTTTTTTTTGAGTTGGAGTCTCACTCTTTGTCACCCAGGCTGGAGTGCAGTGGCACGCTCTGGCCACCACAGCCTCAACCTGCTAGGCTTAGGTAATCCTTTCACCTTAACATTTCAAGTAGCTGGAACTACAGACACATGCCACCACGACCAGTTAGTTTTTTTGTGATTTATTGTAGAGACAAGGTCTCACCAAGTTGCCCAGGCTGGTCTCGAACCCCCATGCTCAAGTAGTCCTCTCACCTCGGCCTCCCAAAGTGCTGGATTACAGGCTGAGCCACTGTGCCCAGCCAAGGTCAGATAATTTTTGACAAAGGTACAAAGGCCATTCAGGAGTAAGGACAGTTTGGAACAATTGGACCTTCGTATACGAAAAATAAACTTCAACCAATACTTCATACCTTATACAATATTAAACTGGATCACAAACAAACAAAAAGTATAAAACTATAAAATGCTTCTAACCTGGGTTAGACAAAGAGTTCTTAGATATAGTATCAGAAGTGTGATCCATAACAGAAAAAAAAAGTTTAATTAGATTTGCTCTGTGGAAGACACTGTTAAGAGTATGAAAAGACAAGCTACAGACTGGGAGAAAATACTCATAAATTGTATAGAGATTTGTATAATAAAGGACTTGTACGCAAAATATATATATTTTTAAAAACTCTTAAAACTGAACAACAAAACCACCCAATAAAAAAAGGAACAGGTGCTGGGTATGGTGGTTCAAGCCTGTAATCCTAGCACTTTGGGAGGCCAAGGCAAGAAGATTGCCTGAGTCCAGGGATTTGAGACCAGCCTAGGCAACTTGGTGAGATCACATCTCTACAACAACAACAAAATCAAAAAAGGAGCAGGGCAAAGGATGTGAATAGACACATCTCCAAGAATATACACAGGCATGAAATAAGCCATGAATAGATGTTCAGCATCATTAGTCACTGGAAAATACAAACCTATTAAATAGGTTAAACCTATTAAATACAAACACAGTGAGACACTACTACAAACCTATTAAAATGGTTAAAAATGCTCTTTAAAGACAATACTAAGTGCTGGGAAGACTATGGAGCCAGCCACAGGAGTTCTCATATATTGCTGGTGGGAAGGGAAATTAGTTCAGCCACTTGACCGGGCACGGTGGCTCAAGCCTGTAATCCCAGCACTTTGGGAGGCCAAGGAGAGAGAACTGCCTGAGCTCAGGGGTTCAAGAGCAGCTCGGGCAACTTGGTGAAACCTCATCTCTACAATAAATCAAAAAATAAGCCAGGTGTGGTAGCACATGCCTGTAGTTCCAGCTACTTGGAAGGCTGAGGCGGAAGGAATACATGAGCCCAGCAGGTCAAGGCTGCGGTGGCCGTGAGCATGCCACCACACTCTAGCCTGGGCAACAGAGTGAGACTCCAACTCAAAAAAAAAAAAACAAAAAAAAAAACCATCAGCCACTCTGGAATGTGGCATGGCAGTTTTTTATTAAATTGAGCACACACTTGCATATGACCAGCAATCTCACCTCCAGTTATTTTTCCTGGAGATATAAAAATGCATAGCAGCATTATTCATAATTGCTGAAAAATTATAAACAACCCAAATGTCTTTCAACAGGCAAATGGTTAAACAAACCATGATAAATCCACCCAACAGAATACCACTCATCAATAAAAAGGAATGCACTATTTATACATGCAACAACTTGGATGAATCTCAAAAACATGCTTAGATTTTCAAAAGAGGCCAGTCTCAAAAGACTATAGACTATATGATTTCATATATAGAACCTTCTAGAAAAGGCAAAACTATGGTATGGAGGACAGATCAGTGGTAGCCAAAGGTTAAGGAGGGGCAGAGAGTTTGACTACAAAGTGTTGTCACAAGTTTTTTGATAAAACTATTATATATTCTGATTTGGGAAGTGAAGAATTTTAGTCCAATCAGGCTGTTATAACACAATAATATAGACTCAGTGGCTTATAGTAAAAGAAATTTATTTCTCAAAGTTCTAGAGGCTAGGAAGTCCAAGATCAAGACACCAGTAGATTCAGTGTCTGCAGAGGGCCTGCTTCCTCTGCTAGGTAAATGTTCTAGGAACTCAGCTGGCATCAGTGTACCAGCTAGCATTGTCAGCACTATTGTAAGAGGCTCTATTTGACTTCGGTGAGTTTTTTTTGGAGACTTTTCGATGTGTTTGCCCTTTCATTATAGGTGATTTATGACTGTACCTGCCCACACCGCACTGACTGTTCAGCAGTTTTTGACCAGAAATGGCATGACTCCCATTCCCCACCCTCTCTACTTACCCAGACTCATCTTAAGTGACTTGTTTTTTGTTTCCCTGGATGAAGAAAGTCCTCAAAGGGAAACATTTTGCTGATGTGGAAGGGGCGGGGGATAAAATGGCAGAAGCATTAAAAAGCATCCAAATTGATGAGTGTCGCAATAGATGTATTGCACCAAATGGAAAGTACAGGGAAGGTGACTGAAGTTTAAACATGAAAGAATAAATATACAATTTTTTATGAATAAACTCTTTTTTGGGGGTTCCCTCCATACATCTTTAAAAAGTAAATTTCTCTGTATGTTAACTAAAACAAAAAAATACAGTTAATTGTTTTAAAAGAATAAGTTAGAGAAGCAGAGACAGGGCCACATGCACCATCGTGCCTGCCTAGACAATTCAGGAGGCATCTCCTACTGACCAGGGTCCACAAGACCAGGTGCCTCAAAAAGACCTTAATTAGGGGCAGAGGGCAGGGACAAATAACAGTAACAAAGCAGTTCTGACAGAATAGACTTGTTTTCAACATCCTTCCTTAAAAGTCTGTTTTTGACCAGGTGCAGTAGCTCGCATCTGTAATCCCAGCACTTTGGGAGGCCAAGGCAGGCAGATTGCTTGAGCTCAGGAGTTCAAGACCAGTCTGGGCAACATAGCGAAACCTTGCCTCTACAAAAAAATCAAAAAATTTGCCAGGTATGGTGGTTTGAGCCTGTCCCCAGCTACTAGGGGAGCTGAGGTGGAAGGATCGCCCTGAGCCCAGGAGATCGAGGCTGCTGTGAGCTGTGATGTCGTGATTACAACACTGCACTCCAACCTGGGCAACAGAGTGGGACCCCCCAACTCAAAAAAAAAAATCTTTTTTTCTTTTCTTTTTATTTTTAATTGTGGTAAAACACGCATAATATAAAATTTACCTGTTGTTGTCGTTGTTGTTAAAGAGAGACAGAGTCTGGCTATGTTACCCAGGTTGGACTCCAGCTTAATCATTTTTAAGTGTTAAGTTCAGTAGTACTAAATGTGTTCACACTGTTGTTCAACCATCACCATCATCCATATCCAAAATTCTTTTCATGTTGCAACAATGAAACTCTTCATCCATTAAACAACCACCCATTCCCCATCTCTGGCAACCACCATCCTGCTTTCTGTCTCTATCATTAATATACCTCTACTTTTCAGATGATTAGGCAAATGTTACTATAAACAGTGTTGCAGCCTTTAACATGGTTTCAGGGAAAGGGAAGAAGGCCCCTCACCAATCTAAAACTAGGTTTGAAATGTGACTGGGCAACAAGAGTGAGATTCCAAATCAAAAAAAAAGGAAGAAAGAAAGAAATGTGACTTAAAAGACTCTGAGTCATAAACAAGGACCATTTCAGCATATCTCAACTAAACAATCCCAGTGAAGCCTGGTTTGCTCAGGTTTCTATCACACAGAGTCTCCAAAATGCGGCATGCCCATGCAAGCTTAGGCCAACAAGAACTGACAGAATCAATGGAAGCCCTAAGATTTTCTTCCTGAGATGCTGGCTTAACTTCAGAATTAAAGACCAGCTCATATTCAATTCTAGGTTCAACTGTTTTATTACCTTCTAATTATTTGAAAATTGCTCACATTCAGAGCCTAAGATGTTTTAAAATCCATATGGAACAAAGCAGGGAATGAACATAGTCATACAATTGGATTGAATCTCTACTGAACACTGCATTAGGTTGACCACAACATGTGCCAATCCCAAAACCAGTATCACAGCTAAAAAATTAACCAGATCCCCTCAGATATCCAGTCAGTGTTCCCAATTGCCTCAATGAGCTTTTTGCAGTTTGTTCAAATTGGCATTGGAGTTTAACTTTTGGCAGACTTTTAATTGCAAACACTGTGTCCCGTATACATAGAAAGCCAAAGAGAAAGCAAGTTGTGGGCACTGGATTCAAACACTGGTCCTGCCCACACAGCTGGGGACCAAGGGCCAACAGTTCTGTGGCTTCGCCAAGACTCCTCTGCTCCAAATTGGGAGAAAAGCAACTTTGCAGGACTGAGATGGTGAGAGAGAGTGGGTGTCAAGTGCTTGGGTCAATTCTCAATACCCAGAAACACTAATAATAATAACAGTTATGATTGTTATTATTAATAATAATTCCCCTTATTCCTTAAAAATATGCATAAGATTCAGATCACACAGAACTTGGGTTCATGGTATGGCTTTGTCTTTCAACAGTTTGCTTTTCCCGGGATATACCAGCATCTATTACTCTGACAGTGGTTCTGTCAACCTTATTAAAAAGCATCTACTGAACCAGGGCTGGGTGCAGAAGGCACAAGGGTGCGTGACATGGACAAGGACCCTGCCTTTCTGGGGTTCACAATCCAGTGGGAGAGACACAATCAGCCCAGGCAACTATGATGCATCACAGAAAATTCAACCAGAGAAGGCAACGCAGAAAACCAAAAATATCCAAAACCAGACTGACCCAGGTTCAAATCCCAGCCCCATTTTTATCAGCTCTTTGACTCCAACTCAGCTGTGACTGACAGTGGTGGCAGCACCACCATCTAAGCTCTTATCCAGGCTCACTGGGAATCAAGTACAGGACTGTTCTAAATTCTTTTGTGGTGGGCAACCTCTCAAGCATCCCCACAGCGATCCAGTGAACCTGGTTTAAACAACTTCTGTGTAATACTCACTTCTTGAGTGTGGACTGGACTTATCTCTAATGGCAGAATTGATGGGCTGTCACTTCTAAGATCAGTTATAAAAAGACTATGGTATCCATCTTGAAAGCTCTCTGGCTTATGTATACATTCTCTCTCCCTCTCCCTCTCTCTCTTCCCCACCCCTCTTCTCTCCCTCTCTGTGTCTCTCTCTCTCTCTCTCTCTGTCTCTCTCCTTCTCCGTTTCTCTCTCTCTCCCTTTCTCCTTCTGTCTGTCTCTCTCTCTCTGTCTCTCTTTCTCCCTCCCTTTCTCCTTTTCTCTCTCTCTCTCTCTCTCTCTCTCTCTCCCTCCCTCCTTCCCTTTCCCTCTCTCCCTTTCCCCCTCTGTCTCTTGTCTCTCCTTTTCTCTATTTCCCTCTCTCTCCTTCTCTTTGTTTCTCTCTCTCTTTGTTTTTCTCTCTCCCCGTCATCTTCTTTCCCTCCTCCCTCTGTCTCTCTCTCTCTCTGTCTCTCTCTTCCTCTCTCTCTCTCTCCCCCCCTCTTTCTCTGCCTCTCTCCTTCTCCATCTCCCTCTCTCTCTCCCCTCTCTCTCTCTGCCCCCCCCCCTTCCTTCTGTCCCTCCTTCCCTCCCCCTATTCCCTCCATCTCTTGGATTACCAGCGGTCCCAACATGATGACACTTCAGTGGCCTATGGAGAGGTCCACATGGCAAGAAATGGCAAGGAATCAGCCTTCCAGCAACCACATGGGTGAGCCTGGAAGCAGAGTCTGCAGCCTCAGTCGAGTCTTGAAATGGCCGTAGCTCCACCCAACACCCTGCCTACAACCTCATGAGACCCTGACTCGGAGGCAACTAGCTAAGCTGTGTCCAGACGCCTGTCCCACAGAAACTAGAAGATAATAAATATGCTGTTTAATCTACCAAATGTGAGGGTATCTTGTTATGCAGTGACTGATCGCTAACACAGCTTTAAACATATTAGCTCATTTAATCCTCACAACCACCCTGTGAGACATTTTCATTCCCAATTTTAGGCTTGGGAGCAGAAAAGTAAGAATTACATAGTGGTCAAACAGTTTGTCCGAAGTAGCTAGCTTTCCTGTCCCTTTATTCCTTTGTTTGTCAAAGTGAAAGTGCCAGCAGCCTGAGTAATTTCACATCAAGCCAAATGAGCACAAGGTAAAGGTCCCTCTTTGCACCTCAGTTTACTCACCTAAATAATGGGAGAATACTAAGGACCTCACAGGTTTGTTGCAGAAAGTACATAATCCACTAAACAAAAAATACTTCTTCAGGCACCAGTACCAGGCATCGTTTAGACAACAGGTATGGAGGGGGTAACAAGACAAACTAAGTCCCAAACCTCATGGAAGAGATTTTCACAAATGGGAGGTGACCCACCAGCCAATGAGTAAGTAATATGGTTTCAGATAACATCACATACTATAAGATCTAAAGCGAGGGCAAGGGATATACATGAGGGCATGTTTCACAGAGGGAGTCTGAGAAGGCCTTTCCAGAAGGTGACAACAAGGCAAGGCCTGAAGAGGTGAAGAAGTACACCACTGGAGAGTGGAGGGTGGCACTCTGGGAGCACGCAAACCACCTGGGGTCTTGTTCAAATGTGAAAATTCCGACTCAGGGGGCTAGGTCAGGGCCTGGAACTCAGCATTTCTAACAAGCTCCCTAGTGACAGTGATATTGCTTATGCCAAGGTTCTAGGCAGGGGAAAGTCCCAAGGCCTGTCTGTGCCTGGCTGGGCCCTGGCACTTGGGGAAGCCAGGAAGGATGAAGCAGGGCATGAATCACGAGGGCCCGTGGAGCACGGCCAGGAGTGTGGGTGTCGTTCTCAGTGTGAAGGGCAGCCAAGAAAAGGTGTTCGGCTGGAGGGTGCAGGCATGCTATATGGCGAAAGTCAAATGAGCCGGGGGTGGAAACAGGAGAAGCCGGCAGACCAGGAGGCCACAGCGGTCACTCAGGAAAGAAGGGATAGTGGCCAGGACTGGCAGGACAGAGGTGGCAGCAGTGGAGACGAGGGAAGCATTCAGATGTTCACTTGTCCAGCCCCAGAAAGCCTTGCCAATTCCCACTCCTGCCACAAAAAAGTCTGCTGGCCACCCTGCAGTTTCCTTTAAAAGCATCAGGAAAAAAAGCAAATCATCGAGTAGGTGGAAAACAACTCTCAAACAGCCTCCAATGACTGCAATAATTAATGTTTGTAAGTCAAAGCAATTATACCTGCCCCAATGTCAGAATAAACAACCAGCAACCCAGACAGCACCACTCAGAGAGTAATTACTCAAAACAAAACGAATGAAATCTGTTCAGTACATTTGGTAATTCACAGGCATCCAAACAGCACACCAAGACATACCTACAGGAACACTGCTTCCCCCAGCCACATGCAAGCACAGTTTGAGGGGCTGCACGTAAACTGTCTGGTGGGTACCAAGTAGACACTCAGTGTAGCCATATCCAACTACTAGGAGAACGTGGTGAAGTGATCAGGCAATCTAAACCCATGAGGACTGTCCCAAAGCAGGTGCCCACAAAAGGCAGGAAGGGTGGCACAATCACCTGGCTTATGTGGTGTTTGCAATCACTCCTCCTAAGTGGCTGCAAGTGCACTGCAAAATAAAACACAAAGCTCACACACACACACACACACACACACACACACACACACACACACACACACATACACACTTTTCCAAACTGTATTTCCCTACTAGCCTCCTCTAGCCCCAACTCCAGCCTTTCTAAGGCATTACAACCTCCAAGCCTATTGCCACACTGAGCACAATGCATGTATCTGCACTGTTCTTTCCAGAACACTCTATGTGCACACCTCGGTGAATCTTCACCACGACAATAACACTAGCAGCACTGCTTGTTGAGCACTGGCTGGGGGAGGAAAAGAGGTAGGGGGTTCCACAAGGCTGCTTAGACACCTACAGGCATCGATGCCTGCAGGAAAGTTGAGTTGCTTTCCTAGCAAGTGACAAGCCAACAGAGCTGGGATTCAAACCCAGACAGTATATCTCCAAGTGAGAACCGGACCAGGTGCCCACACTGCCTGGTAGTACAGTAAAGAATCATGAGAGGGCTGGGGGCTAGAACCTAGCCAGCCAGCACCTCTGGCAGTGAGGGCATTGGGAAGGGAGGAGGTAAACGAAGGATGCCTCCAGAGCTCCCACCCCAGGTCCATCTTGGGGAGCCCACCCCAGGCTCCCACCCAGGCTGGAGCTCCCCACCCAATGCACACTCCTCTGCAGGCTAGACTCGTCCCCGGTCCTGCCCTTGGGGTTGTCAGGGCTCCCAGAGCAAGTCAGATGACCACAACCCACCACATCCCACCCACCCTGAGATTTGGTCAATTACAGCCCCTCCCAGTTCCCCATACCAGCCAACCTCTCTCTGACCCATGTGTCTTTGCTAAGGCTAGTCTGATTCTCTGTCTGCAACTTCCTCATCTGCCCCAGGTGAACAAGCCACACATTTTACAAGTGTCTCCTCAAAGGTCACCTTCTCTTGGGAGCCCTCCTGTCAACCTCACCTCCACCATGTGGGGTTGGTGACAGCTCCCTCTTTTGTCCCCAGCACACCCTAGACAGGCTTCTCTCTCAGCAAGTCGGATGCTATAAACCCATGGCCTGTGCTCATCTTCCCACGTCAAGACTGTGAGGAAAGTGGAGTGTCTTGCTTATCTCAGTTTAGCCCTCATAACCATAAGGTGTTGCCATCACTGGCACCTGACAAAATGAGAAAACAAAGTCTCAGTGGGGCTAGTGACCAGCCAGGGTCTGCCAAAAGTGGAAATGAGGTTGGCATCTAAGCAATTCCAGCACCAGGCCAGGGCCCTCCTGATGTGGTCAGAGCATGGAGGACGCCCCATAGAGGATCTTGTGCGGAAAGCAGGTCTCCCCACAACCCCACCCCTTCTCTTCTGAAACAGTTCAGCCCAAAGCCATTAGAAACTGGTTAACTCATAGGGGATGGGTCAGATTACTAACTATATATCAGACAACTGGAGCCCGGTTTCTTGCCATTGGAGAAGGGAGTAACAATATGTAGAGTAAGAAAATGAGAAATCAACACAAAGGTGTTGGATTGGATTGGAAGTCAAGGTACAAGTGTGACTTCATGGGGACAATTCAAAAAGCCATAGAAGCCAGCTCATAATGGTTCCCATTGGACAAAATCTAGAACAATGTGAGGGGGGACCCCAAAAGACCAAAATTTATTTATAAAAAACTGTGTTTATTCTTACATGTTTGAACTTCAGGCAGGCAGCAAACACTCTCGCTGCTGTCCTGCCCGTTGTGCCTTTCACAACATACCATCCCTTTAATAAATACACCCTTCTTAATTCATAAAAAATAAAATAAACTTCAGTCACCTTCAGAGTACTCTCCATTTGATGCACTACACCTACCAAGACATTTTTTTCCACTGCTCGAAAGAGTTTTTGAACTTGTCAATTTGGACGCCTTTTAGTGCCTCTGCCATTTTTTGTTTCACTCTTCTACAGCAGCAAAAATGTTTCCCTTTGAGAATGTTTCTCATCCAGAAACAAAAAAAAAGTCACTTGGGGCAAGATCAGGTGAATAGGGAGGGTGGGGCATAAGAGTCATACTGTTTTTTTATCAAAAACTGCTGAACACTCAGCGCGGTGTGGGCAGATGCACTCATAAATCACCCATCATGAAATGGGCAAACGCACTGAAAGAATCTTCCAAAAATATTTCACTGAAGCCAAATGCAGCCTCTCACAACAGCACTAACTGGTACACTGACGCCGATGGGTTCCTGGAACACTTACTTAGCAGGGGATGCCTGTACTACAAGGGCCCGCCCTCCAAAGGATAATTCTGGTTTTATTGGGGTCCCCCTCATATAAGCATCTAAATAGTGACAGTAATGAATTATAAAGTACTGAATAAAATAGAAACCCATGATTAAATGATTAAATGGAGAGTTTGATGCACAAAAGAATATTTATGGCTCCCAAATCCTCCCCACAAAAGTTTTAATTGCAAAAAGGAAATAAGTAACTTCACAGTGGAGAAGAGTGACAGACATGACCTTAATCAAAAATCCAAATTACCATCATCAGGAATGGAACAAGCTGAAGCCATGCACCATGGGCTAGAATAATTTGAAAACACATGTGGCCTCTGAGATATTCCTACCAAAGATGCATACACTGAACCCAATGATGAGGACATACCAAACACACCAAACAGAGGGCCATTCTGCAAACTAAGCTAGACTGTGATCTTCAAAACTGTCAAGGTCATGAAGGTCAAGGAAAGAGAGAGAAAATGCTCCAGCCTGAAGAGACATGAAATCACATGCCACATATCATTCTGGACCCAATTATTTTGCAAGAAAGGTCAACTGGTTAAAGTTGAACATAGTGTGAGGATCTGATGGTAGACATGCATCAATGCTAATTTTCTGATTTCAATTGCTGTATTATAGTTACAAAGGAGAATGTTTTGCTTGTAGGAAACACATACAAACATATTCAGGGATGAACATATTTAAAAGGTAAAGAGCGGATTTCCAGGCTTCTCTCCAGAATCACCCACTGGGGATGGGGGGAAGGCTGGAATCTGCATTTCAACCAGCCTCTAGGACACTTCTGGACCACACCCGCACAAGAGTCACTCATTTCCCTGTGCTCTCCTGCCACACCATGATCGTACCAAAGACCCAAGTCAGACACTAATCCTTCTTGTGACCCTGTTCAGAAAACAGTGGTGCCTACCCATGCACAAGAAGTATGAAGAACTCTTCCTCTCTTTCCAGTCATTTTCTCTAATAGGACAGGGCAAGGGTTGCCAGGGAACTCAAATTCCGGGAAGTCTGTGCTTCTCTTTGGCTGTTGTCATCATGTGAGCAGTGTGGCATGTCATCTCTGCTAGCTGAAGGGGGCGGGGCAGGGAGCTGTAAAAAACTTATTTGATTTTTAATGCTCTCTCTCTCCATCACCGTCATTTCCACTTATTTTATAAGCCCCATCTCATTAGCCACCTGACAAACTCTACTCAGAATGGCACACTGGCCCCCATATTTCATATCCAGAGCCAGGGATACAGCCCAAACGACTGCAGTAACTCATGAAAGTAATTAATTGCAGAAGATACACATCCAAAATATCCTGAGTACAACGGAAAAATCACAAGATTCCAAACTCAATAGCTAGAATCATACTTGACTGTCATTTCACTTACTCAAAACTCATTTAAGTTACTTCTCGGGGTATTTATTTGTCACGAAGGCATCTCGCTTCAGTCCATTGTGCCACTGAGAAGTGTCTGCTCTGAGGTCAGACAGGCCTGATGTATGATGTGAATGCTTGCTCTGCCTCTGTGTGACTCTGAGCCCTATATCGCCTAAAAAGTGGGATGACAAAAGTACGTACTTCAGAAACTACAGAGAGAATTAAAAGAAGAATGTAATTGTGTGTGTATAAATATAAATACATATAAAGTGCCTGGCATATGGTAAGCACTAAATTAACGTTAACTGTTATTAATTTATTATTGTTATCATTACGGTAAATCCCTACATACAAACAAGTTCCATTCTAAGAGCACATTCATAAGTTCAGTTTGTTTGCAAGTTCAATGAAGTTAACCAAGGTACCCAGCTAACACAACTGGCTATATAGTATTGTACTGTAATAGGTTAATAATACTTTTCACACAGTTAATACGTAAACAGAAAAAATAAAGAAAACCATTTTAATCTTACAGTAAAGTATCTTGAAAAGCACAGTAGTACAGTTAGACACATGAATGAACTTATGTGACTGGACATGCAAACACAGGTTCACATCTTTGAAAGTTCTCGACTTGAAGGTGTATGTAGAGGACTTACTATATTCATAAGTTACAAAACGGAGCTCCATTGTTATTATATTCCAAACCAAAGAGGTCTATTCTTTTCTTTTCTTTTAACATGTGAGAGGGGACCCAAAAAAAATCTGGAATTATCTTTTAGAGGGCAGGCCCCTTGAAGTACATTTGGACTTTGTTCCTCTGGATCAAATGGTCAACCAAAGGTTTTATCTGGAAGTTTTGAGAAGGTTGTGCCACAATTTGTGGAGGAAATATCCCAAGTTATGGCAAATAGGTGACTGATTCTTCCACCATGACAACGCCGTGCTGAATATTCAGCAGTTTTTGACCAAAATCGAAATGATCCCTGGGCCTCACCCTCCCTAATCACCTGATCTCACCCCTAGCAACTTTTTTTTTGTTCCCCAGATGAAAACGTCCTCAAAGGGAAACATGTTGCCAATGTGGAAGAGGTGAAACAAAAAATGGTAGAAGCACTAAAAGTCATCAAAATGGACAAATTCAAAAACTATTCCGAGCCATTTTGGAAGAATTACATCAAGCTCCACTTTTTCTCTGAGTATGGAGAATGCAAGAACCAAGGAGCGGAACTCTACCGAGTCGTCCAGGGAAGACTCTGGAAATCCCAAATATGAACAAGTGTCAGAAGCTGAAGAGGATCAGCGGGCTTCTGATCCGCCAGGCACCAGTGCTTTACCAGGAACCTCAGCGAAGGGGACCAAACAAAAAACACTAACCCAGGATGACAAAGCTCTCTGCCCAAAGAAGGCAGAATGCAGTGACAACCCAAAACCTCGGAAGAAGCCACCAATTCCTCCGCCTCCCTCTAAACTGCCACCAGTTACCCTGCTACACCGAGACATTGTACGCGCCTGGTGCCGACAATTAAAGCTGAGCTCCAAAGGCCAGAAATCAGATGCATATAAGCGCCTCTGTGCATATGCCTACCCGCATCAAAAGGATATTCCTTGCACACCAAAGGAGGCCAGAATCCAGACCAAAAAATTAAAGGCAAACAAGAGGGAGGCTGATCTTTCTAAAGTGGCTTCTCCCCGTGAGGAGGGGTTGTCTGCCCCGGAAGAGGCGACTACTCTCCTTGAGGGAGTTAGTAAAGTTGTGGTGACCACGTCTGCCCCTGAGGCTATGCTGGCCTCCTGGACCAGAATTGCAGCCAGTGCCCGGACTCCGGAGGCTGTGGAATCTCCACAGGAGACCTACGGTGTCAGGTGGTGTGTGGTCCATGGGACAAGCCTCCCTGCAGACACAGAAGGTTGGGTTCACCTCCAGTTTCATGCTGGGCAAGCCTGGGTTCCAGAAAAGCAAGGAGGGAGAGTGAGTGCTCTCTTTCTGCTTTCTGCCTGTAATTTTCCACCCCCGCATCTCAAAGGCAATATGCTGTGCCCCAGATGTGTTCACAGGAATAAGATCTTAATAAAAAGCCTACAGTGGGAATAGACTGCCAGGAGAAAGGGCACATCTTTGTAATTAATGCCAGAAAGGTTCGACAGCCAATTCCGTGGTGCTGCTGACGGCTGAACCCCGGTCCTCACCCCACATGGAAACTAGTGGGTCGCAGATGTTCGCCTCAGACCCCAGCAGTGTCTGCTGTTCCGTGGATTGAGATACGGACACTCTTACATTGAAAAATGGAAACATGCTTCACAAATGACTGTTAATTCCAGTTAATAAGTAGAAAAATTCA
>CAUYQG010230896.1:0-10308 GCA_963574415.1 Tarsius wallacei
TTCCAAGTAGCTGGAACTACAGGCGCGTGCTACCACGCCCGGCTAATTTTTTGATTTATTGTAGAGATGAGGTCTTGCTTGCCCAGGCGGGTCTCGAACCCGCGGGCTCAGGCAATCCACTCACCTCAGCCTCCCAAAGGCCCGGGATTACAGGCTGAGCCACTGAGCCCGGCTGACTCACTCTTAAGGGAATTGTCTATAGTGATAAGGTCTTCTATTACTGTGGCATGATGGGGGTGCGGGAGACAGGGGCTGTGGGTGTAAAGACATAAAGGAAGGGTGACCTTTCCCACCTTCACCTTTGCACACACACCTGAGACGTGTACGTAGCATCTCTACAAGAGGCCGATGGCCCCCATTCCAAAATAAAAGTACAAAATAAAATAATACCACTCTTGTGAAAATTTAGAATGTGATCAATTGTGTTGCATCTTTCTGTGCTTAGTATTCCTTGTCTTTAAAAAAAATAACTGTATCACATATGTCTTTCCTTAAACAATGTATCATTGCTTCCCCCCCCCCTCCCCCGCTTGAGTTGGAGGTCTTACTCTATTGCCCAGTTTGGAGTGCAGTGGCATGATCATGGCTCACCACAGCCTTGACCTCCCGGGCTCGGGAGATCCTTCTGCCTCAGCCTCCTGAGTAGCTGAGATTACAGGCATGCTCCATCACACGTGGCTAATTTTTTGATTTTTTTTGTAGAGAAGATTTAATTTTTTTTTCTTTCAATGTTGCTTAGGCTGGTCTCGAACTTCTGGTCTCAAGCAATCCTCCTGCCTCAGCCTCCCAAATTGCTTGGATTACAGGCATGAGCCACGGTGCTCAATCGGTGTTTTTGATACAATTTGTTTATGTTGTTTACATGTAGCTGTACTTCATTATTGTATAAAATTACATGATGTGCTTATGTTATAATTTATCCCTTCTCCTGTTGTTGAATGTTTGATTTTTCATTTTTTAATGTAATGTGAACACTGCTGTTATAAATACATATATATGTATAGTGTGTGTGTGTGTGTGTGTGTGTGTGTATCTTGATGAACATGTGAGTTTTTCTCCACAGTATATATATCCACATATACATACTCCACAGTATATCTTAGGGTTATGGGAGTGTTGATCAGCAGTAAAATGAACTGTTGGTCAGTCAATCTATGAGCAGGAAGGAGGCTCACCAAA
The DNA here is from genome assembly GCA_963574415.1 of Tarsius wallacei. Classification (NCBI taxonomy): domain Eukaryota; kingdom Metazoa; phylum Chordata; class Mammalia; order Primates; family Tarsiidae; genus Tarsius; species Tarsius wallacei. The sequence continues at coordinate 1,180 of CAUYQG010230896.1, forward strand.
TACAAAGACAAATCTATTTTGTGAAATTTTTAAGGTCAGAGTGAATATTTTACACTTTCTCAAAGGTATTAGATCATGGTAGTGCATGAAGGATCAAGGAGCTACTGTGATGGGTTATGCTGTGGTAGAAAACAGTAGAAGGTTTTTCAAAAACTTTAACTTAGAATTGCCATATGATCTAGCTATTTCACTACTCGAATTGCAGCCAAAACACCTGAAAGCAGGGACTTGAACAAATATTTGTACACCAGTATTCATAGTAGTATTATTCACAATGGCCAAAAACACAAACAACCCAAACGCTCGTTTGTGGGTGAGCGGATAAGCAACATGTAGATATGGGCCGTGGAATAGTATCAGCCTTGAAAAAGAAAGGAAAGTCTGACACATGCTACTATATGGAAGAACCACCAGGACATGTTAAGTGAAACAAGACAGACACAAAAGGACACAGATTGCATGTTCTGGTGACATGAGGTTACTCCAGCAACTGATTCAGAGACATAGGATGCAATGGTGGTTGTCAGAACTGAGGAGAGGAGGGGTTAGGGAGTTACTGTTGAATGGGTACAGAGTTCTATTTGGGAAGTTGACAATGTTTTCTAGGTGGATGGTGCTGATGGTTGCACGATGTTGATGTACTTAATGTTATTGAATCATACACTCCATAGCCCACACTGTTCAGTACAGCAGGCACTAGCCTACCGTGCCTCTCAGGCACTTGCAATGAGACAGATGCAACTACCAAAGTGTACCTTTTATGTATATTTTATGTATATTTTACCACAGTAAAAACGAGTTGCATAAAACTAACATAACTCTAATTTGTAACCATATTTATAAATTAAGCAGTGATTTGTATTTGTTTTTCTTCTTCCCCATTGTTCAAATGCAGTTGCGTGTGTGAGTAAAATTTATAAAACAGTGTAAACAAATATATACATACATACACAGACACACACACACACACACACACACACACACACACTCAATATATGCTAGAAGTCCTTCTAAGGATCCATGAGTAGAATAGATAGTAACGTTTCTAGTTACACTTGCATTTTGCATGTTCTTGTTTGTACATACACATAACCACATTTAAAAACATAAACTGAAGATCAATTCAGTATTTAAAAAATCAGCCTCAATGCTGACTCCACCTGGTCAAATTTACTTCAACTTATTCCTTATTGGTTAGCCAGTCATGGCTTTTTAAAAAATGTGTTTCTCTATATCTGATAACATAACTTTAATCAAAGAGAATGGAACCCACCCAAGTATATTGTAGACTTTAATATTGCAAAGCCAGAAATTATTTTCCTTATGTCTGTGCTGAACACTTTTGTTTTGAATTAGGCATCCTTATTACTAAGCATTAATTTCTGCAAAGTAGAATATAATTTAAGGCTGCCTTTGTTAATAGTCACTGCCCTCTCCATCTCATTAGATAATTTCTTTGTAATCAGTTGCATTTGTAACACTTCCCAGTCAGCCTCATCAATGAGTTTTATTAAGAACCTGTTTACTCCTCTTTCCAAATCATTAATAATGTTGTTAAATAAAACCGAACTGAACAAAGAACTCCTTGGCAGCCTACAAAGCACTGAACCTGAACTGAAAACAGAGCCATTTTTCATTCTCTGCTCACAGACGTTCACCCTTTATTCCATCCACTTGATGGTACTTTTATGTAGGGCAATTGGAATTAATTTCGTTAGTTGCATTTCATGATGTTGCAAGCTCCCTCCTCATTTAATGTCATAATTTTCCCAGAGCAAGGCTCTGGAAAGGGGCAGTGCAGAAGGAGAGGAGATGCTCCATTTCAGAAAGGGCATCAGCCTCAATGCTGACTCCACCTGTTAGAGGTGGGAAAACCTCGGGAGAGCTGAAACCTCACACATGTGACTTCCTCAGCCAAATAACATGATGAATATTTTGTTGGGAAAATGAGGGCATTAGAGAGGTGGAACCAGGGAGACAGAAGAGTTGAGGGAGATTATTATATTTTAAGTAGATACTTTTGGAAGCCATCAGTTTTAGGTTACTGATGACCTGTAGAATGTTTTGTGATGACAGAAACACTCGATACCCCACACTGTTCAGTACAGCAGGCACTAGCTTACCGTGGTTCTCAGGCACTTGCAATGAGACAGATGCAACTACCAAAGTGAATTTTTAATTTAATTTTACATTTAAATAGTCACATAAGACTAGTGGCTGCCATACTGGACAGTACAAGTCTAGAACTGTAGGACAGCATCATGGGAAGCCAAAGAGGAGAAGACAGAGCTATCTATACACAGATAGTTCTGGTATAGGTCCTAGACCAAGAGCAGCCAGGCAGAAAGTTCTCTAGGTCCCCCCTCTGTAGTACAATCAGAGTCACCACATCACATGGAAGCAAGCACTAACTCCGACCCCAACATGACAAAACGCAGCTCCCTTTGTGCTACACTCATCAGAAACGTAGTCAGTAGAACAAAGGAGATAAGTAATTCTCTTCAAGCAACAATTCGAAATATCCATAAATCAAGAGTTAATTAACATGTTTTGCATTCACCTACTATGATTCTATTTATATTTGAAAAACTCTGCCCAGTATGCCTTCTAGAGTAATGTATTCATTCATGAGTATTTACTGAAAAATTATGTGATAGACATTAAATTGGCTGTGCTTATTCTTTTTAAGAAGTGTTCATTTTTTATCACTCTATACATGACTTCTACTTATTTTCTAGTAATTTAAATTAGATTCCAGCTTTCTTTATTTTTCTCAGTTCTTTTCTTGATCAACATATCCCTATAGTGCTGCAATATCACCTACACCTGCTCAAAAATAGTAGGTGCTCTAAGCTTTTTATGTATTAAGGAAGTTCAGTAGGTGTAATATGCATGAGTTATGAAAGACTGTGTACCCAACTGAAAGTTTTATGGAAGAAGTCATTGAAAATGATTGCGTTGGTTATACTGGAGAATCCATCAGTCAGTTTCGGCAAGGGATCATCTCAGGCCCAATATCACTCAGCATGTTTAACTCTTGCCAGAACAATAGAATTTACAAGGCATTGTTTAAGTGACAGTGCACAGTAAGCTGGGTTATATGTGGTCATTTTTGCTATATAGAGTTTGTGATTATGATTACAAACATGTAAATGCAAGCTTTTGCATGTTTATATGTTTTCTTTTGGATAAATAGCTAGAGATGGAATTGTGGAATCGTCTGGTAAGCGTGTGTTTGAATTAGTAAGTAACTGCAGAACTTCTAAAGTGGCTTTCTCAATTTTCATTACCACTGGTAATGTTCGACGGTTCCAGCTATTCTGCATCCTTGGCTGTGCTTGACGTCGTCAGGTTTCCATTTGAGCTAATAAGTATATTGTGATTCCTCACTGTGGATTTAATTTGCATTTCCATATGACTAATGCTATTGCCCATCTTTCCATGCGGTCTTTCCTGATGGTATCATCAATATCTTTTTAGTGAAGTGTTCAAATCTTTGCCAACTTTTAAAATTGGTTTGTTTTGTTATCTTATTCTTAGGTTACGAGACTTCTTTATGTATTATGGGTAAAGTTTTTTTTACAAACATATGTTTGCAAACACTTTCTCCTTTTCTGTGCATTGCCTTTTCATTATTCTAATCATATCTTTTTTCTCTTTCTTTTTTTTGTAGGGATCTCACTCTGTCACCTAGACTGGAGGGCAATGGCACCATCACAACTCATCACAGCCTGAACCTCCTGGGCTCAGGTGATCCTTCCACCTCAGCCTCCCGGGTAGCTGGGACTACAGGCACCATCACACCTGGCTAATTTTTTTTTCTTTTTTTTTGTAGAGATGAGATCTCATTATGTTACCCAGTCTGGTCTCAAACTCCTGGGTTCAAGCAGTCCCCTGCCTTGGCCTTCCAAAGTATTGGGATTGTAGGCATCAGCCACCACGTCTGGCCCTTAATAATAGTGCCTTTTGAAGGGTAGAATGTTTAATTTTTATGATGTCCCCCAACAGTTGATAGCTGTTGCTTGTTATTCGGGATTAGGCTTGTGGTTGAGGTGGGAGCCTTCTCTGATTCCCTGCTCTGCCCTCGACTTAGGACACTTTGCAGCAAGGCATGGGAGGTGACACTCCTGTAGGATTTCTTCCCTCCACCCACCCTCTTGGAGTCAAACTTTACCTAGTGTCTGTGATTTAACTCAGGCAAAAATCTCGCACCCTCCTTCAGAATTAGCAGACCTCTGTATCAGTATGGGAGCTTAGAGACAAGATTTCTCCTTGCATTTTTTTTTAGCCGGGCATGGTGGCGCGTGCCTGTGGTTCCGGCTACTTGGAAGTCTGAGGCAGAAGGATCTCTGGAAGCCTAGCAGGTCGAGGCTGCGGTGAACAGGAGCGTGCCACTGCACTCCAGTCTGGGTGACAGAGTGAGACTTCCAACTCGACCAAAAAAAAAAAAAAAAGGAAAGAAAGAAAGAAAAAGAAAAGTTTTTTTTGTTGTTGTTTTTGGTCTGTGGTTATTCTAGACTGAGAGCATAAACTTGACTTTGAATCTTTTGTTAAAGTTTAGGTGACTTATTGGTACACGTGGATTGTGACTGCCTCTTCCTCCCAAGCTCTGCCTCAGGGGAGGCCTTGTACCTTGTCTCTCCTTGGAGAGGCGTGCCTTGTTTTGAAACTCTGGTTTTCTGCTTGCTTTAACATCTCAACTCTCTGATAGGCTCAAAAACATGTATGATCTTGTAGTTTTCTGACTTTTCTTTGTTTTTAGTGACATTCTTTGCAAATTTTTACATTCTAAGTGGAAGTCGATTGTGTATGAGTCTAAATTGCTGAGTTTGGGATAAAAGATCGTCAAGGTGGATTATTAGTTTTGTTGTTGTTATTGAGTTGTTTGACTTCCTTGTGTTTCCTGGATATGAGTCCCTTGTCAGATGCATGGTTTGCAAATGCTTTCTCCCATTCTATAGGTTGTCTCTTCACTTTATTTGTTATTACCTTTCTTTTTTAGTGTAATGTAAATCTGTACAAATACAAATTTTATATAGAAATGCAAAAAACCGTGGATAGCCAAAACAGTCTTGAGCAAAAAGAATAAAGCTGGAGGCATGACACTACCTGACTTCAAAATATATTATGAAGTTATAGTCACCAAAACAGCATGACACTGGCATAAAAATAGATGCATAGACCAATGGAACAGAACAGAGAACCCAGATATAAATCTATGCATTGTATATATTTGTATTTTTTTATTTTGCTGCCTGTCTTTTGGGATCTTATTTTTAAAATATTTGCCTAGTCTAATTTTATGAACCATTTTCCCTATTTTTTTCTTCTATTAGTTTCAAGTCTTACACTTAAATTTTGAATCCATGTAGAGTTGATTTTTGTATATGCTGAGAGCTAGAGGGCTAGTTTCTTTTGGGGGTGGGGATCAGAGTCTCACTCTGTCACACAGGCTGGAGTGCAGTGGCACACTCACGGCCACCACAGCCTCAAACTGCTTGTCTCAGGTGATCCTTCTGCCTCAGTCTCCCAAGTAGCTGGAACTATAGGCATGTGCCACCATGTCCAGCTGATTTTTTGATTTATTGTAGAGATGAGATCTTGCCAAGTTGTCCAGGCTGGTCTTAAACCCGTGGACTCAGGTAAACCTCTAACCTCAGCCTCCCAAAGGGCTGAGATTACAGGGGTGAGCCATCGTGCTCAGCTGAGGTCCAGTTTCATTCTTCTGCAGGTGGATATTTGGTTTTCCCAGTACCATTTATTAGAGACTGTTCTTTCCCCAATGTGTGTTTTTGGTGACTTTGTTAAAAATCAATTGGTTGTCAACGCATAGATTCATGTCTGGGTTCTCTGTTCTGTTCCATTGGTCTATGCATCTATTTTTACACCAGTATCATGCTGTTTTGATGACTATAACTTCATAATATATTTTGAAGTCAGGTAGTGTCATGCCTCCAGCTTTATTCTTTTTGCTCAAGACTGCTTTGGTTACCCAGTGTTTTTTGCATTGGTATATACAATTAAGATTTCTTTTTCTATTTCTGTGAAAAATTTCATGGTATTTTGATATAGAGATTGCATTGACTATCTAGATTGCTCAGGGGTAACAGGAACATTTTAACAATATTAATTCTTCTAATCCATGAACATGGAATATATTTCCATTTATTTGTCTCCTGTTCAATTTTCTTCATCACCCAACAGATAATAATAAATTAAAAATAAGCTAAAGATTTGAATAGACATTTCTCATAAGAAGACATACAAATGGCCAACAGATATATGAAAATAGTCAACATCACTAATTATCAAGGAAATGCAAATCAAAGCTATGAGAAGATATCACTTCATCCCAGTTAGAATAGCAATTATCAAAAAGACAAAAGAAAGCTGGTAGGAATGTAAAGAAAAGAGCACTTGTACACTGTTGGTGGCAATGCAAATTAGTACAATATGAAAAGCAGTACGAAAGTTCCTAAAAAAAATTAAAAATGGAACTACCATATGATCAACATCTTACTGGATATGTATCCAGTGGAAATGAAATTAGTATGTCCAGGAGACACCTGCAGTTCCCTGTTTATAGCAGTGCTATTCACAATAACCAAAATGTGGGGCCAACCTGAATGTCCAACTACAGATGAGTGAGTAAAGGAAATGTGATATATATTACATACACAATGGAATATTATTCCGCCATAAAACAGAATAGTTGATTTCATAGAAATAGAGATGAACATAGTAGTTACCAGAAGCTGGCGAGGGTATGGTGGAGGAAAGGACCAGAAAAGACAGGTCAACAGGTAAAAAGTGACAGTTGAGAAGAATAAGTTCGGGTGTTCTATTATACAGCAGGGTGACTGTAGCAAAGAGAATACAGTGTATATTTAAAGATATCTAGAAGGTAAGACTTGAATATTATCACTACCAAGAAATGATACACACTTAAAGTGGTGGATGTGGGAATCACTGATTTGACTATATACAATGTATACATGTATTGAAACATCACACTGTACTCCATAAAAAGTACATTTATTGTGTATCAATTATAAATAAAAAATTGATTAAGAAACAAAATTGGTCAAGGCACATGAGAGTCAAAAAGAATCTTATGAAAATAATGTCATTGGTATTTCAAGCATTTAAAAAATGTTTTATTCTTCATTTCTAAATAGAAATTTACTTAGCTAATATGTTCCCACTTTTACTTTATACAGGGACACTTAGTCTTAACCACAAATGTAACTCAGTCTCGACTGGATTAAAACTGTTTTTTAAGGAAATAATGACTCAGTAAAATCAAATTCTTCATGTTTCACTTTCGCAGGGTGGTATAGTTTTCTGTGATCATAGTATCATGGTTGTGGGTGTGAGTCACGGCCACCCTCTGGTGTTCTCTGTGATTTGGTAACATTGCTTCAACTGGACCTTATCATCTTATACTGAGGGGTATGTTGTTTCAGGGTTCCGCCATGACCTTTAAGCATTCCACCTAAGTACTCTGACTCCTCCTCCTTTCTATCCTGGCCTCTCGATGTCTGCCAGGTCTCCCTTAACATTGCCATGTTTCCTCACTGCCTATTTTCCTTGGAGGAAGTTGAGGTGTGGTTCAGGCCATTTTTCAGTCATTGCTACGCTGTTGCCACGGGAGAGGTGGAGCTTCAACAAAATAACTGGTGTGTCCCCTCTGACTACTCCTTAGGATGCAAGGCTGAGGTTTCTATTTCTCTCTCTCTGTTCTATCTTAACCAAGGATACAAAAGCTAGAGCTTGGCACACTATGCTTCACATCATTCTTCTCCTCTACCAATTCTGGTCTCTTCCCTCAAATATCTTGTTGATGATATGCTTACTTTTGGAAAGAAAATTAGCTTTTACATTATCATGTATCCTTAAGGTATATGTATATGTGTGTGTGTGGGGGGGGGGGGTGTTATTGTATGCTTTGTCTCTCAATATTTCAGATAAAACTTGTAGAATTAAAAATAAGTCAAACACTTGTTTTCAAGACTGTATGTTTAAACAACATCCAGCAGCTCAATAAATTTAATTATGTAGGCTGTATCTACTTTCTCCCTGAGGAGATTGCTATTAAGAAGCAATTTAAATAAGGGAGGGTTGGTATCTAGCCCATGGTAACACAGGGAATACAACTGGAGGGAGACTTTAATCAATATCCCAAATATTGAGTATCAATCCTACTAATAATTTCTACGAATCAAACACTATACCTTGTGTCATAAAGAAATTATTTGATTTCATTTCTACAAAAAGTCCTCAATATGCAATTTATATTATTTTAGAAAAAGAACTAAGTAGTTCTCTAAGGGAGGACGACGCCAGCCCTTTCATTTGATAGATGTGAACATTGAAATTTGGACAATGAGGTTACTTGAAATAAGAAGATGCTGCTTGTCAGTGAGGGAACTAGGATTCGAACTTGAGATTCCAGATGCTTCCTTTGCTGTATATTGATCAGATAGTTAAGTGTCACGTAAGGTCTGCTTTAATTTGAATGAAGTTGTTAGACTTTTTGGAGATAGGACTATAATTCAAGGTGATTTCCACAAATTAGTTATGTGATCCCTGAAAGATAGAAATAAATGCCAGGTACTAAATAATGTGATAAAAGTAAATTATACATATGGGAAATAAATTTCTAGGCATTATTGCTTTGACTGCATGCTTAAAATGAGTCAGCGAGAGTACTCCTATTCAAACAACTCACTTGGCTCTGGGATATATTAGCAGTAAAGTAACAAGAAATATTTAGAAAGTAATCCTCCCAGAACACTCAACACTTACTTGAATACAACTTCATTTTTATGGCTTATATTATAAGAGGAATGACAAGAGAATGAGACTGATTCAACTTGGAGCAAAAAAATCGAAGGGTTAGTGAGCAGAAATGGTGTGCAGATTGATTTTGACTGGAGAAAGTAATACCGAGTGCGAACTTTATCAGCCCTTTTGAAGCTGAGCATCATTTTTTTTTTTTTTTTTTGAGTTGGAGTCTCACTCTGTCGCCCAGACTGGAGTGCAGTGGCCGCTCCCGGCCACCGCAGCCTCGACCTGCTGGGCTCAGGCGATCCTTCCGCCTCAGCCTTCCAAGTAGCTGGAACTACA
>CAUYQG010230909.1:0-35333 GCA_963574415.1 Tarsius wallacei
AGCTGGGCGTGGTAGCGCGCGCCTGTAGTTCCAGCTACTTGGAAGGCTGAGGCGGAAGGATCGCCGGAGCCCAGCAGGTAGAGGCTGCGGTGGCCGGGAGCGGCCACTGCACTCCAGTCTGGGCGACAGAGTGATACTCCAAATCAAAAAAAAAAAAAAGATGTAAGTCTAATCTTGCTGTATGTCAGTCAGGCATACTAGGTTAAAAAACTTCCTTGTCATACTAAAATTGCTTTTGCACATCAAACAATTGTTACGTATTTTAAAATGTTTATTCAGTATGAAAAATTAGCAAAGAAAAGATGCACAAGTGAACTTTTGGTTTAGATATCCTGCTGTTTTTATAGTTTCTTCTCAGGTCTCCAACTCATCCTACCCCAAAATTGTTGATCCGATGTCTTAAAAAAATAAAATAAAATTCACAACACCAGCTTCTGAGGAAACATTCCATTCTGCTTCTAAATTCTGGGCATCTGGTGCATGTGAGTACTGGAGAATAAAATACAGCAGGAATGCTGTATCCCAAGGCCTTCCCAGTACTGATGAAGTAATTTTGATGCTGTACAAAATGGCATACCCTTCTAGTGAGAATTTAAGGAAGGCCACTATGCCATTTTGTACTCAGCAAGGGATGGTAATGGCGGTACATCAGAAGGCCTTACACTTTATTAAATAAGGCAAAAGGAGACACTGGAAAAATAATATATTTGGCAGATCCCATGAAACAGTAAAGGAACAAGGAATTATATTTTAAAGGGCTGCTATGTAAGAAAAAAAGAAAATATAGTAAACATTTCACTGTGTAAAGGAAACAATTGATTCAATTTTCTCTGGAAGACTTGATCAAATGGTCTTGCTAGAAGCTTGGGATTCAAAAACACTTTGAAGAGAGGAGTCTCTTAAAGGACATATCTGTCTGTTAGATGCTTTGGAAATGAACATATCTCTTTGCTAGATTAAATTTTCCAGGGTTTATTTGCTAACGATTAATAACTACTACCCATGTTTGAGAAATATCTGATGGTACTCAGATAAGAAGCAGCACTATCAGCAAGGAAAATTAAAAAAAAAAAAAAAAAGAACACCTTTGATACCTTAAGAAAATTGAAATCTTTCATTTTCCAAAGAAACATACGTGAATTAAAAGATCCATATTTTCATTAGGGATAAATTTCTTCTAAGGAGTTTCTAAACTACCTAGTGAAACAAATAATGATTTGGAGCAAAGAAATGTTACACATTTGCTATAGAACTTAAGTTTCTATTCACCAACAATTTGCTTCTCTGGGAAAATTTTCAGATGAATTACCCAGACCTACTTATCTTATGCTGCTTCTGTTGCTTCTTTAACCTGAATATATTTCATAAGTACTTCAAAAGAAACCCAGAGCATCCGAATACGTCCTTTCTTTTTCAACATACAGAACCTACTCGTGAGTACTGGAATTGCATTTTATATCTGGTTTGGAACTCAGTTCTTGAGAGCTGAACATAATCACCCTTAATCCTTTTGGCTACTTACTTATTACTTTGAAGAGTGGGGAGAAAGGTGCCTCTATTGAGTTTGCTCTCCAATCCATGCTTCTTTAAAGAGTGCAGGTGAATAATCTATATTTCAAAGAAAGATGACCTTTACTTGATTTAATGGAATCTCTCTTTCAATATCTGAAATGAGAAAGTGATTAAAGCTTTGGTTGATAGGCAAGATGTATTTTAGGAATAGATAAGCATAAAGGTCAGACACTGTCAGAAAGGATTTTGACTTTCTTTAATATTTAAGTACTTCATATGAATCATGGTTTATGCATTAATAGTATATTTTTAAGTTGGAAGAAAAGTCTTGCATGTTTTATACAACTCAAAATTGGTTTCTGACATAAGGTAAAGATATTGGGCAAAGAAGGTATATTTTTGTTGAGATTTTCATAAAGATTAGATCTATTCTGTTCTCAAAAGACCATATAAGAAGATAATGGTCATTCTACACACTGTTTAGATAGTTTAAAATTTTGCTTGATATGTTCCTAAATTCTGATTAATTTGAATTTCACTAGCCATGTTTTGATTGTCACCTATATTCAAGGAAATTCTCTCAGCAAATTAATAGAAAATTAAATCTGACATTTATTAAGGACACACTTAACATCAGGTGTTTTTCTAGGTGCTTTACAAAAATCAATTCATTCAGTCTGCATCTAGGCCATTACTTGGTCCACAATGAAAATGTGTTGAAATAAAGAATGAATAACTTTATGAAGCAAGCTTGTTTATTGTCCCCATTTCATAGATGGGGACTCTGTGACAGAGAAAAGTTAAATAGCTTGCCTGTTTCCCAAGATCTTAAAACAATTAAGAAGTGGAGCTGAGTTGCAACACAGGTCTCAGGCCAGAGCCTAAATTTTTCACCATGACACTCTGTTGTATGTTTTTAATACTAATAACAGCAGATTGCAAAGGATTTTGTACACCTTTCATTTATTCCTAAAAACATTGTGAAATCTTTATCTTATTCTTCTTTTAAAGGTTTTTCATCTACACTAATTACCATTATCTACACTGTATAAGCGAGTGCTTGAACGATTACTTAAATGGCTATTGTATGTATGAATACATATGAAGGGACAGAATAAATGTATAGAAAAAATTTTTAGGGGATTAACAAGAAGTTATAGTCTACTTCTAAATCCAGACATATTTTATTAAGGAAGATAAATTTGTGATTACCATTGAAGCAAGGTTTTGACTGTTGAATACATGCCAGGCAGAGAACTCCAAGAGTAAGAACACAAGACTGGTAATTACAGTGGTATTGTAAAATACTTCCTGGAAGTCAACTTGCAGTTACAATCATAATACACATAGGTTTCTTCTATGTAAGAAACAATGTAAACTTCCCTGACATATTCTGAGTGCCCCAAATCTGTGAACACTATCAGCTTTCTTATCAAGCTTTTAATTTGCTCCTTGTAATATCCATGATATTAAGATAATTCATAATTAACTGGGAGGGAAAAAACCTGGATGAAATCTTTACTCTAATGTGTATTAGTGTTGTGATGTTGGGCAAAATAATTAACTTCTTTGAATCTATTTTCCCATTTGTAAAATGAGATCATTGTTAATGTTACCTTCGTTTGCGCTCACTTCTTTTTGCAGCTACCACTCACCTTTTTTCTGCAACCATCCTCTAAAAAGATGTGTGTAAGTAAGGTCTTCATCTCCTCTGCTGCCTTAATCTTATTTCAGGTAATTTGGTCTCCAGCACTCCATACAGCTCTTCTCAGGATTAGCAATGTCCATGACCTTAATAAATCAAGGTCAGTTGTTGGGTCTCATTTCACTTGATGAAGCAATACGATTGACACAGACAATCTCTGTAATCTCTATTCCCTTTTGTCATACTGTCTTCACTTCCATACACAAATTCTCTTGTTTCTTCCTACCTTTTGACTATTTCTAGTTCTTCCCAAACTCCTTGCAGATTTTGACCAATCTCTACAGCTTTTAACAGCAGAATACCCAGAGCTCAGTTCCTAAACTTTTTTTGAGGTGGCTAACTCCCTGTCTCAGAATCCTCAGAAACATAAACATAAATGTAACTTCATCTCTGTAGTTACAGGCAACTATTTTTTATCTACAATGATGATAAAATGGTGTATATTGTTTGGGGGCAGTCCGTAGAGAGTGGTTGAAAACAATTAATTTCTGCTGTTGCAATAGTTTAACATAAATCCTGGAAGAAAAATAACTTTTTTTTGCAAGCCAAGATTTCTTAGATATTCAGCAGTAGTGATAAAAGAACTAAGAAAATTTTAACAAATCAAGATTTGATTCCTGTACTGGATAATTATTATTAGTATGACTCTTAGATTGCCTTTGAGATTCCTCATTTATGACACATGTCTAGATCATAATACCCTGCATTTTTATAAGTGATAAAGTTAGAATTGGGCTTTTCATCCAGGTTCTAAGGAGTTATCTTCACTTCCTGCTATTCAAAGACAGTCATTCCACCTCTAGTCTTGCCCTCTACACTGTCATCTCTAGGACCTGGACTGTCATTCTCTTACTGTCTTCTTTTTTACTTCCTATAAGATTTTGTTCTATGTATTCTATAAGCTTTCTCAAAGTCTCTTGAATCTTGAAAAAACTTCATTCTGAGCATCTCCAGCAGAACATACAATATCAATATCTAACTTCAATAAGCTCCAAAACAATGCATATTCTAATAATAAACACTGATGTAAATCTAATACATTCCTTTAATTTCTATGTCAATGCTCAGCATTTTTATTTAGCCAGTGCACCAATGTTGAAATCTTGAATTATCTCTTTGATTTTGCCATCTTCTCTATTCATCAATTAATTGGTAATTAATTAGATATTATTACCTAGTCTTACAAACTGTATCTTCTAAGTTTCCCTAAATGTAAATTACTCTTTTTATTTTTGCAGTCACTGCTGTAATTTAAGTCTTTACTATCTATTTCCTAGAACACGGGAAAGATACTTTATAATCTTACTGATTGACACAACTTCTTTATTAAACTTGTTCAATGCACGTTCTCATAGATAATTCAAAACTGACAATCTCAGTTCCTTGCATAAAACAATTAAGCTGTCCTTCACTTTGTAGTACTTCTCAAAATTTTCAACAATATACTCTTAATGAGCAAAGTAGAAAGGGATAACTATGTACTTTAAAGTTCGAACACTCTTTTTTGTAATATCTGTTTGTACTAAGAATTTTTAAGAATAACAGTTTACAATGTGGTTATTGAAATCTTCCTTTTCATAGTCCATTCTAGTTTTCTGCTTGTGAATCTGATTCCATCATTAAACTAGGAGCTGCTTTGTGGAAAGGGGCCTTTCTTTGTTTTATTTTGTTCTGTGATGTATATTGTCAGTGTCATAAAAAGAACTCAGTCAATAGCAGTTCAGTGAATGAGTAAAAGAAAAAAAAAGTCATCTACCAATATAATAGTAAAAGCTTATGATAGAAATCATATATTCAAATACCGGCTCAGATTGAATCATATTTATGTCTACTTCTGCCTGATAGGAGGATGGCAATTACTGTGAAATGGTCTCGTCTATTCTGAATCTTTGGTTTTTTTATTATCTATGTAATTGTTTCTTATCTTTCAGATTTTCTCTTTTGTTATAATATATGTGGTCCTTTCTCTTCTTCTATACTCAGAAATATCAATTGAAATGACTTGGCAAATACATTTGCTTGTCCCCTGTTACATATTTTAACCACTTCCTTAGTATGAGAATTCCTAAGTTTTGGCTAGGCACATGATCACTAGGAATATAAATGTAGTCCCCAGTTTCCACTATAGGTTTTGTGGTCACATGACTACATTTTTGGCAGAAATGCTCTGTGAGAATTTCAGTAAGTGGTGTTAAGTGGAGGACACAACCTTTTCATCTCACTCTCCTTCTTGCTGACAGAAATGTAGATGTGATAGTAGGATCTGCAGGAGACACAGTGGACCAAGAAGAAGCATAAATCTGTGACTACTGTGGAGCCACCATAGAACCTTGAACTCTACTTTCAGATCCCATTTACACAGAGAATAATTAAATTCATATCTTATGAAAGTGACTATCCTCTAAGGTTTCTGTCTACTGTAGCTCAATTCCATCCTAACTAATGCATCTGAAGAAAATTTTTCAGCTTTTGTCTAATATATCTATTAAAATGTATCAATATTAATAGGTGCCCCTGTATATCACTTACTACCAGGACTGCAGTGCCCCAAAGTATTACATGTAAGGAGAACTCATCAACATTAGAAAGGAAAAAAAAGATGGAAGAGAGGAAAGGACATATAAAAAAATAATAAATGCAATCAAAACTTACAGGGGCAACAGAGTGTGATGTAATAAAGTCTATCCCCAAAATATGAAACTCTTGATATGACTAGAAGGATAAGAGGTTTGCAGCTGGTTTGAATGGGGGAAAACCTGAAGCAGCCTGCCTATCAGAAGGGCAAAAGAGTTGAGAAGAAAGCATAAAGTTTTGGGAAATTTCTAAAATAAAATGATCCAGGCATGGTGGCTCATGCCTGTAATCTCAACAATTTAGGAAGCCAAGGTGAGAGGATCCCATTTGAGGCCAGGAGTTTGACAGAAGTAAATCAGTAAACGGATGTTGTGATAGCAGATGCTGAATTCTGAGTGCCCTATCCCTTGTTGTGCATCAGACTTACATAGGAACTGAAGCCCTGACCTGTGTACAGGAGGGAGTGGGTGATTCTGACATACTCTGAGTCAGTGTCCCCTTTCTAGCCACATTGGTCCCACGCAAGAGGAGTCCTGATCAGGGCACAGCAGAAGGTGACTGGAGCCCAAGCAGAATGAGAAACAAACCTGTGCTTGGACAGCTTCTGCATGCATGCATTCTGCCAGCAGAGTCTGACTGACAGATTTCCCAGGCCAGGAAATCTTGTTCTCCAGCTAAACTTGGCTGGCACTTGCTGCCAACATCTGACAGCTAACCCTACCCCCAAATCAGGAAGGATCACCTACCATGGTCGGTGTCCACAGGGCAGACCTCCCTGTGGCAGAGAGCTCATTCTCTTTCACGTGCTGAGTGAAGACATGAACAGGGAGGGAGTGACAGAAAGACACCTGAAGTCATTCCCAGTAGGAAGATATCTGGGTTGCAAATCACAGACCAGCAGACAGGATCCCCATCCCTCAACCATTCCCTGCAGACTACATACAATGGGTCTAAAAACCTACCTGACTAGACTCACAATGGGAGAAACTCTGCAGCAGAGGTGCCTTTGTCAGAGTGGAGCACAGAGCAGAATTGAGTGCCCCTCTCTTCTCTCACTTAGCGATTTATATGGAATGACAGATAGGGTCCTAGAACAAAGAGACATTAGTTTCAGAGCAACAAAACCAAGGAGAAAAAATAGAGAAGGAAGAGTCACTCTCCACAAATGAGAAAACAAATCATTAAAAAAAAACCCACAGGAAATCTTCAGGGTTTTAAAGAGACAGTCTCTGATAAAGCAGCTATCAGTGCACAAACAATGGAAGCCCCACAGAATAACCTGCCTCAGATAACAGTCACAGAACTCAAAGATTGGTTGACTAAAATGAATGAAGAGAACTACAAGAAGCTAGAAGTGAAACTCACCAGAGTCGTACAGGAAATAAAAACATGGTTGGTCAATTTCAAAAAGGTGCTTTCTGAAATACTGTTAATGAAGAACTAAATCCTGGAAGTTAAAAACATATTAACAAACAAAGGAAGCAGGATCAGTCAGGCAGAGAAAAGAATCTCAGAGCTTGAAGACAAAATATGTAACTAATTCATTCTGTCAAAAACAGAAAAAATACTCAAAGAAATAATGAGCAAAGTCTCTGAGAAATGTAGGACTATGTCAAGAAGCCAAACCTATGCCAGATTGATATTCCTGAAGAAGAAAGGGAAACTGAGAATACCATGGGACAAACATTTCATGAGGTCATTTAAGAAAACTTTCCAAATATCACTAGACAGGCAACCATTCAAGTACAAAAGATTCTCAGAACTCCCACAAGTTATCACATAGGAAGACCATCCCTAAGACACATAGTAATCTACCTCCACAAAGCACGAAAGAAAAATCCT
The DNA here is from genome assembly GCA_963574415.1 of Tarsius wallacei. Taxonomy (NCBI): domain Eukaryota; kingdom Metazoa; phylum Chordata; class Mammalia; order Primates; family Tarsiidae; genus Tarsius; species Tarsius wallacei. The sequence continues at coordinate 7,634 of CAUYQG010230909.1, forward strand.
AAAGGCAGTAAGAGAGAAAGATCAGACCATCTACCAGGAAAAACCTATCAGAATTTCTCAAGAATTCTCTGCAGAAACTCTAAAAGCCAGAAGGTACTGGAGTACCATTTTTAATGTTCTCAATGATAAGCAATTCCAGCCAAGTATTTCCTATACCACCAAGCTAAGCTTCATGGGTGACAGATAATTAAAATCCTTCACAGACATCCAATTCCTAAGAGACTATGCCACCTCCAGAGCAGCCCTTCAGGAGAGGCTTAAGAAGGTGCTGACCACAGAAACAAAAGAACAGCTATATCCATTACAAAAATACAGATGAGCACAGAGTTAACAAAGCATACAGATCATTCAAAAAATGAAAACACACACACATATAAATACAAAATTAAAAAGGAAACAAAGAAATTCCCTAAGAGCTCTATGATAGGGATATACTCTCATATTTCAAAAATCAATTTGAATATGAATAGACTGAATAGAGTGGCAAACTGGTTAAAGAAGCATGATCCAACATTTTGCTGCCTCCATGAAACTTAACTCACTGCAAAGGACACCCACAGACTTAAAGTTAAAGGCTGGAAAATAACCTGTCAGGCAAATGGGAAACACAAAAGAGCATGAAGTGCTACTCTAATATCAGAAAAAGCAGACTTCAGTCCATCACAAGTTAAAAAGGATACAGAAGGACACTATATAATGATAAAAGGCTCAATTCAAAGACAAAAAATATCCATTTTAAACATATATGCACCCAACACAGAAGCACCAGGTTTTACAAAACAACTACTAAGTAAACTAAGAGAGGAACTCACACAATCATAGCTGGAAGCTTCAATATCATGCTAACAGCCCTAAACAGATCATCAAGACAAAAATAAATAAATAAATAAAATGAAATTCAGAACCTTAACTCAACACTCGATCAAATGGATTTAATAAATATGTATAGAACACTCCACCCAATAACTACATAGTATACCTTCTATTCATCAGCACATGAAGCATACTCCCAGATTGATCACATTTTGGAACATAAATCAAGTGTGAATTTCAAAAGGTCAAAAACAATACCATGCTCCTTCTCAAATCACAGTGGAATAAAAATAAATATAATAAGCAACAAGATACCCCCAAAACACACAAAGGCATGGACACTAAACAACATGCTGCTTAATGACTTCTGGGTCAACACAGAATTCAAGATAGAAATAAAAAGATTCCTGGAAACAAATAAAAATAAAGACATATCTAATCAGAATCTTTGGAATGCCATGAAAGCAGTGTTGCATGGGACGTTCATGGCATTGCACATATGCATTAAAAAGAATAGTCAGATAACAAGTAAACACTCTAATGTCACACCTAAGGGAATCAAAAAGGCAAGATCATCTAAATTATAATTTCAGTAAAAAAATCCAGACCACTAATATAAAGTCACAATTGCAGGATATAGAAAACAAAAATATGACAGAAAGAATCAACAAGACAAAAAGATGGTTTTTGAAAGGACAAATAAGTTTAACAGACCCTAGACAATTGACTTAAGGAAAAAAAAAAGAGAAAGTCCAAATAACATGAGGTCACAGCTGACCCTGAATAAATTTAAATGATTATCAGAGAGTATTATGAACATCTGTATGCAAATAAATCAGAAAATACAAAGGAAATGGAGAGTTTTTCCAGCATCACACAATCTCAGACCAGTAACAATTCTAGGAATCTACTCAGTCATAGTAATCTCCTCACTAAAAAAAAAAAAAAAATTGCTGAACTAGATGGCTTCTCAGTTTAATTTTACAAGACATACAAGAAGGAACTGATACAAATCTTATTGAAATATTCCAGGCGCCGGGCTCGGTGGTTCAGCCTGTAATCCCATGCCTTGGGAGGCTGAGGTGAGTGGATTGCCTGAGGCCGCGGGTTCGAGACCCACCTGGGCAACTTGGCGAGACCTCATCTCTACAATAAATCAAAAAATCAGCCGGGCGTAGTAGCATGTGCCTGTAGTTCTGGCTACTTGGAAGGCTGAGGCGGAAGGATCGCCTGAGCCCAGCACGTCGAGGCTGCGGTGGCCGGGAGCAGCCACTGCACTCCAATCTGGGCGACAGAGTGAGACTCCAACTCAAAAAAAAAAAAAAAAAAAAAAAGAAAATATTCCAGGCAACCAATAATTATGGAATTATCCCCAAATAATTTTATGAAGCTAACATCATACTGATGACCAAATCTGGCAAAAACCCAACAAAGAAAGAGAATTACAGGCCAATCTCCTGGATGAACATAGATGCAAATATTCTCAGCAAGATTCTAGCAAGAAGGATCCAACATCACATCTCAACGAACATTCATCATGAACAGGCGGGCTTCATTCTCAGGGTACTGGGCTGTTTCAAGGTCTTAAATACCATAAATGTAGTTTAGCACATTAACTGATGTAAAACCAAGAACCACATGATTATCTCATTACCATGAATAGCCAAAACAAAATCCAGTATCTCTTCTAGAAAAAACTCTCAAACATCTAGGAATAGAAGGAACATCCTTCAAAACAATAAGACCCATCTATGATAAACTTGGAGCCCTCATTTTGCTCAATGGATGGAAGCTGGAAACATTTCTCCTAAGTATGGGAACAAAAGAAGCATGACCATTCTCACCCCTACTGTTCAACATAGTACTGGTAGCCCTAACCAGAGCAATCAGACAAAAGAAGGAAATCAGACCTATCCAAATAGCAAAAGAGGAAGTTACGCTATCCCTCTTTGCAGATGATATGATTCTATACCTAGAAAATCCTAGGGAGGTTGTCAAAAGCCTCCCCGCACTGACAAATGATTTTGGTAGAGTCTTGGGTTGTGAAATCAACGTGCAAAAGACAATTGCATTTCTATGCACCAGCAACAAGCAGGTGGAGAACCAAATAAAAAGCACAATCCCATTCACAATAACCATCAAAAAACAAACAAATAAACAAAAAGTCTTAGTATTCCTCTAACCAGAAAAGTGAAATAATTTTACAACAAAAATTACAAAATACTACTCAGAGAAGACATGAATGACACACACAAACAAAAAAAAAATCCCATGCTAATGAATTGAAAGAATCGATGTTGTCAAGATGTCCTCCTACCCAAGGCAATCTACAGATTCAATGCAATACCCATCAAATCACCAACATCTTTTTCACAGACCTGGAAATCACAATACAGAAATTCATATGGAAACATAAAAGAGCATGAAAAGCCAAAATAATCCTCAGAGAAAGGAATAAAGTGGTAGATATCACACATCCAGACTTTAAACTTTATTATGAAGATACAGTAACCAAGACAGAGAATACAATATTACCAAGACCTCTCTGAGGAATCTATTGGTGGCTGCATATTTTTCAATAATGGGTTCCTGGGCAAACCTTAGTAAAAAATAGAGTAATTAGAGTACTTAATTTTGGGCAAAAATTACAACAAAGAAAAAGTATGGATGGAAAAAGAGTATATAAATGCTGTATGTTCTGATGAAAGAATCTACCTAAAAATCAAAAATAAGAAAAGAGAGAAAGGGAGAAGTAGAAAAAGAGCATTGATTGTTGGAGAGAAAATAGGTTTAGTGAAAGGTTTCTATTTAAAATCGACAAAGTAGGGAGTGAGAATGAAATAATAAAAAGGAGATTAAAGTCATTGTGAAAAGAGATTATTCAAACGTAAGGTTAAATATATGTAAAAAATATAGCAAATGTAAATAATCATTCAAAAATTAAAATTCCCAATAAATTAGATAACTAAATATTAATATATATGCAAATATTAAATAAATACCTGTGAAAACATGGGTGAAACCATAGTAGAAAATAAGTGAAAATTTTCTAAATACACTGGATATAGGACTTTCTATATATATCTCAAAATCAAAATTTAATACGTTTTTGAAACTGATATGGCTGTATACATTACAAAAATTACTCTCCTTGCAAAAAGTATTCTAAGGTGGAAATGCAAATAAAAATTACAAAAATATATTTCCAGTATAATTAGAGATAAAGAAATACGATTGCATATATTTATTAAATATATATGCATTTATACAATTTTGCAAATTAAGGGCAATAAAAGCCTAAAAGAACTACAAAGCAGTTAGTAAAAACCATGATTAACTCACATAAAACCACAACAATGACTGTAAACATATGAAAAGATGTTCAACTTTACTCATCATAAGTGAAACTCAAATTGAAACTAGAGTGAAATATCATTTCTCATCTATCAACCCGGAAAATATTTTTTTAAATGGATCTCACACACTTTTTTTTTTTTTTTTGAGTTGGCGTCTCACTCCGTCGCCCAGACTGGAGTGCAGTGGCCGCTTCCGGCCACTGCAGCCTCGACCTGCTGGGCTCCGGCGATTCTTCCACCTCAGTCTTCCGAGTAGCCGGAACTACAGGCATGCGCTACCACGCCCGGCTAATTTTTTTGGTTTATTGTAGAGATGAGGTTTCGCCTGCCCAGGTGGGTCTCGAACCCGCGGGCTCAGGCAATCCACTCACCCCAGCCTCCCAAGGCGCAGGATTACAGGCTGAGCCACCGAGCCCGGCTGATCTCACACACTTTTGACAAGGAGAGCACAATTCAAAAAATTCCATTGGAGTCAAATTTAGTAATATCTAAAAAATTACTTATTTGCTTGTGCACTTAGCCTTTGGTCCAGTAATACCACAATATCTCAACTAGAAATTTAGTCTAAAGATAGTCAAAAATAAATATGCAAAAGTTTAGAGAAAGCAACATTATTCAAATTGCAAATTATTGGAAACTACCTAAAATACTGGACATAGACAATTGAGTAAAACATAGTTTACATTATCAGAAAGGAGTACTATGTAGCTGAACAAAAAAGAAAGATCTCTATTTACTTAGAAGTTAATTTCAAATATATTATTGTTTTAAAAAGATGCAAATTATTACATACATATATATGTATGTATGTAAGTATGTAAGCATGTATGTATGTTTACTATCTTTTGGATAAGAAGAAACAAGAAATAAAAAAGCACTCAGATAGCTACTTATTTTGCACATACAGGTTAAGCATTTTGGGCTGGCACACTTCTTGGGTGATGCTGTGTCCTCCTCAAGATATGAAAATTGAGGTCTATGATGTGTTTTATTGCAAATTATTGATGATGTTAATTTTTATCAGTAGATTGAAATGTTCATTTATCTATTTCATAATTTCTACTTTTTCTTTTGAAATTAATATCTAATTTGAAGACACATTCTTTGATAATATGTAAATAATCTGTTCCTCACCAAATGACCTCTCCTGCTGATTAAGCATTTATTAATTATTTTTTCCTGAATCCATTTTTATATGTTTGCTGTAAAAGATAATTATCTAATTTTATTATTTCTACTAAGTTTTAAAATGATATTCTAATGAATTTTTCTTTTTCTTAATTAATTGACTGATTTTTGAAACACATTCATCTTAATGCATGTATAAATATTCTTTCATTTATGTCTCAGTAAACTCATCATAAGTGGAAAATATCAAAAGTCAAGTAAGATTTGATTACACCTAACCTACCAAATATTATAACTTCGCTTGATCTTTCTCAAATATGCTCAGGACATTTATATTAGTCTATAATTGGGCAAAATAATCTAAAACAAAAGCTACCTCAAAATAAAGTGTAGACTATTTTATGTAACTTATTGAATATTCTGCTGAAAGTGAAAAATAGAAATGGTTATATAAGTACTTGAAATATGGCTTCTACTGAATGCATATTGCTTTTGTACCATTGTAAAGTCAAAAAACTTTAAGTCAATCTATTTTATGTTGAGAACCATTTGTATATATTTTCAATAGAGTCAGAGTCTTGCTTGATCCAATTAGACCAAAATCCATTGGAATTTTATGTAATTTGTTCTCAAATGGTCCCTATTGGCTAGTTAGTAATCCTTAAAGCTGGTTGCACTATCCTTTTGACACACCCCCCAATGTTGTTTTTCCTCACTTTGGGGCACATTAAGCAAAATATTTCTGTATGATTTTGTAGCTTCCCTGTACCAAACCTGTAACTAGTCAGTTTTTAAAAAATTCTTAGTTTCTTATAGTGGTTAATGATATTTAGAAATTGTGTTGGTAATCCATTGCTGTCTGACAAGTTACTCCAAAAATATGTGATTTAAAATAAAAAATAAACATGTGTTATCCCTCACAGATTTTATGGATCAGAAGTTCAATAGTGCTTGGTTGGCCAGGTCTCACTTGGGTTTCTCATGAAGTGTCTTAAATCTCCTCTGGGCATGCAGTAATCCTAAGAAATTAAGTGGAAGAGGAGAACTGATTGGAAGAGATAGGTTAGGAGTGACACTTGTCTTACTGTAACGTTTTGTGTAATTTTGACTACCTGAATCAATTTTAATTATTCCACTTATTGTTAAATAAAATTTATGAGATGGAACAGAAGAAATGAATACAAATAAACTCAGATATATTTCAAACAATTGAAATAATCAAATTGAAGATGAAGATGTTTTAAAGGAGAAAAAAACATCCTTTTAACTTTTGGTAAATTACTTTGACTACATACTCCGAGACTAAAGAAAAATAGAACAACCAATAAATTTTGAACTTTTCTCAGTTTGAATGGACATAGTATTTTTGAAATAATTTTTTTGCCCATTGAAGGATTTATCAAATAAATAAACATGTTCATACTCATTATTTTGTAATTTCAAGTATTTATAAACACATATGCATATGTGTGTGTGTATATATACATACATACTTGCTATTAAAAAAATGAAACTAAAAAATTGAGTCTTGGAAGACTATGAAGAGAGGATTCTCATGCTTTTATGCCTGATAGCAATAACTATCACTAAAAACTATAAAAGCCATAAACTTGCACAAAAATAATCATAATCTTTTACAAGAAATACTTATCAAGGACATATGCCCAGCAACTCCCTGTATAACCTTGGATCAGCATCACCCTTGTTATTAATCTCTGTAGCCAAAGATTATAATCTCAAAATAACTATGTAATTCTTAATTTTTTTCTTTCAAAATAATTGTCTTCCCTTTACCTCCTGAATACACATATAATTTATTGTAGCACTTATATTTACATTGCAATGCCTTATTCTTGAGTAAATATATTTTTCTCTTAGAGAGTCTGTTATTTAGATTGATAATTATCTATCATCTATCTATGTATCTATCTATCTAATCTATCGCCTTCATTATCGTCATCAACTATGTATCTACCTATATGTGTGTATATGACCCTATTCACTGAAGAGGTCTAGGAAAAATGATGTACCACTGGAAATGAGCATATATAATGACATCAGTTCTTTATTTCTGTTGTAATCAACATCCATGAATGACCCCAGTTATTCTTACCTTCTAGCATCTCACTCCTATGCAGTTCATTCTTACAGTGAACCAGAGCTCACCTATATGACTAAGAGATACTGGAGGTGACTGTGTGATTCTGGGGGAAGCCAGTCACACTGTCATAAGTACACTCAGCCCTTCCTGGGAGATGTTCACATTGGAAAAAAATGAAGATCTCCCTCAAATCACCAATAGCAATGTGTCAGTCATGTGAGTCATCCATGTGGATCCTTGACTTGAGACTTCAGGTCACTGTAGAGCCAGTGGACACCTGACAGAGAAAACTCATGAGAAGCTTCAGCCAGAACCACCCAGACAAGTGCTAGTGAATTTCTGACCAACAACAACTATAAAAGATGAAATACCTAGTGTTGTTTAAAACCACTGAGCTAGACATCACTAATATAGTTTCCAAATACCTCTAACCACTAAAAGAAAGCAGGAATCCTTGGAAAATTGACTTTTTCCAGGTCTGAGGCAGGGAAATTAGAAGATGAAATTTAAACAACTTGCTGTATCAGTAAATAAGTGCTTAAAAATAATGATGGATGTGTGTCAGAATGTTAGATATGTCAGCTTATCAGGGTTTCAACTACCAAAATTGGTACAATTTATCATCAAAATATGTAAAATTGTTAATGGTCATATTGAACAAACAAATTTATGAATCTATATGGAAAATAAATACATACATGCACATATATAGGTGTAATAAATAAATAAATAAATTCTTCATTTCATGAAAATATCATCTGATAAATACAGGTGACAGACACAGCAATTACTTTTACAGTCAATATATTAAAATTGATTCTAGCAAGAATCATCAATCCATGCTTAATAAACAGGAGAAAGGCATTTGATAAGAAGCAGAATATTTACAGATTATCAAAGGATCTCTTTTCAAATTAGTTATTATTTTAAAATGAAAATGGTAATTATTAAGTGAATAAAATGGGCATTTTAGTCAACTGATCAAAATTAGCATCACCAATGAATTGAAAACAAACATTGTAGGCCTCCATTTTGATGCCCTGCAAAAGACACAGCATCATTTAAGAAGTAACCCAAGCAAAAAAAAAGTATAACCTGAATCTAATCATGAGGAAACATCAGACAAATCTAAACTGAGGGGTAGTCTATAAAATAACTAGCTTCAAGAAATGTCAACATCATGAAAGGCAAGGTCAAAGAAAGTCAAGAAAAGGCTGAGAAACTGTCCCAGATTAAAGTCGACTAGAGACATGCAAACTTTATTCATTATGGGATCTGGGCTGGATTCTATACTAAAAAATAGTCCTGTACAAGAAATTATTGGCACCATTGAGTAAATTGGAATGAAGACTACAGATTAAAATAAAGTATCAACTACTTTTTATTTTAAGTCAGAGTCCCACTCTTGCCCAGACTGAAGTGCCCACAGCCTTGACCTGCTGGACTCAGGGGATTCTTCTGCTTCAGCCATCCAAGTAGCTGGAACTACTGGCACACGCCACCACACCCAGTTAATTTTTTAGATTTTTTTGTAGAGATTAGGTCTCGTCATGTTGCCCAGGCTGGTCTCAAACCCGTGGGCTTAGACAATCCTCTCGCCTCTGCCTCCAAAAGCGCTAGGATTACAGGTGTGAACCACCGTGCATGGCTTAATTGCTGTTAAATGTCTTGAATTTGTTAATTTTATTGCAGTTATTTAAAAAATATTTTTGTTCTTAGCAAACATAAATTGAAATGAAAAGGTTAAAGTATAATGAATCCCTAAACCTAGTTTCATATATTAAAATATATATTATGTATATATAATATTGATAGATAGGGAGATAGATAGTAGATAGGTAAATAAATAGATAGATAGATAGATAGATAGATAGATAGATAGATAGATATGAGAGATGGGGAAAAGAGAGAAAGAGATCACAAAATAAGCTAAAATTAGCATAACTGGGCAAAATAGATTTTATTTTTGCAACCTATCCAAACTTTGAAATTACTTCAAAATAAAAAGTTAAATTGATTACTAGCTAATTTCAGTTAAGTTAAAACAAAAGTTTAAATTTTTCAACATTTTATTTCAAATAAATACCCTTATTTTGTAAGTAGCTAACATGGTGAAAATTTTGGAACTGAAAAATAATGTAATTGTTGGCAGGGAGAATGAAGAAGGAACCAACTTCTGTACAAAGAAAAACTAGAGAAAATTTCTAGTAAACAAAGACAAAATGATGAACATGGTGGAAGCAAGGAGAAGCAGAGGAAAGGCTATAATAAACAACTTTATCCTGGAGCACAAAGGATTAGAAGAGAGTCAGGATTTATAAGGGCAGTGATAAGCGGGTTATAACTTTGTGTTTCTCTATATTCTTTTTGATTCTCTACTACAGTGAAATTATTCTAGTGCTATGAATTTCACCTAATCATGTATGGAAACAAAAATAGTATTTTTCTAACTCAATCTCATTTACATACACACAATTATCAATTTCATTTTTTAAATCCAATTCAGAATTTCTCAGTGCATTCAGGTTTCTTCCTTTTAATGTGTTTTTCCCCACTTGTTGTGATCCAAACATGTAGAGGTGAAATGGGGGAAGTGAGAGGAATCAAGTAGACAAAATTGGAAGCGGGACTCTGATGTTTCTTCTTTATCAATCTTGGTTTAGAGTAGTCATCTGTTTTCAACTCTTTAGTCCTTATTTCCACACCACTCAATGTTGTTGTCGCTCTCCCTCTCTCTCACATGTCCTCAAATTAATTAAACAAACAAACAAATGTATTTCCATTCCCAAAACTTTACCTCTTGAAAATTTAAAGTCATCTGACTTACCAGATATCAGTCCCTGCTTTTCGAACTTTACAAAATCTGTCAATATAGTCCATGACTTGTTTTTCATTTTGGGGGGGAGGGGGGTTGTAATTTTTTTTTGTATGTATGTTCTTCCTTTCCTAAGGAAAGCAAAATCTTTTTACTACTGGCAGACAGTGATCCAGTGAGGACTAGGAAGAGCAGTATCAGATACAGCAGCTGTAAAATTACTTGAGTATTACCCAAGTTTGATCTCACTTTTCAAATTATGTCACTCCTATATATGTCATCAATGTATTTATGCATTCCTACTTTATGCCAGACAAATTTGAATGGATAAACCACAGTTTCTAGCCTCTTGGTATCCATGAAAAATGCTGAGGAAAAATGTGTCCGTAGTAGCTCAAAGAATGGAACTCAAACTAATCACATTTGGAAGGTACTGTTAGGGTCAGCTTAGGAGTGGTTTCCAGGGAAATTCTGATATTCTGGATTTCAAGCCAGACTGTGCTGGAGCAGCCCTGCACCTTAGCAAGGTATGTGTGTTCTGGAAGTTTCTTACAATCCATAAGACATGAGGCGTTGGAGTTTGTTTCATCAACCTACCTCTGAGCACTACTGAACAGCAGTGATAGAAACACAGCCACCAGAAATACAGTCCTTTCAGGTAACTGATCTGGTAACATTGAGACAATATTTATCATAGCACAGCTCTACTGAGCTGCACATGTGCAGAAAATAGAAGACAGCAGGACTCCCAACTGCTGCTGAAAAGTGAGCTGAAGTGGGGGTAATCACAAGCAGAGAAGGCAGCAGAAACATGTTAAGGATTCATAGAAGCACAGCCTCAAGCAATGTAGCATCACTGAATATATGAGAAGGGACATGCTGCTGAAGAAATGAAAGAAGAAATTTGCCCTTGGAAAATCTATTTCTGACAACACTGGACACAGTATTATGTAGCCGTATGCAACTCTCTTCTAGTATTAAGTGATGGAGATAAGTATTGACGCCAAACTCTGTCAAAAAAGTATGTGAGCATTTGCCTAGTGTAGTTGAGTTGCAATATATTATATGATTTTTACTGATTTCCCTAGCTAAATTAACAATTATTTTGCATAACAAATCAAAAACTTAATTCTATTAATTTCTTAAAAGCTGCTGCAAGTTAATTTGGAGGGGCAAGATGTATGTTTAAAAACAGAGACATACACATGCTTACTCTAGATCATGTAATATTATTAGTAGAAATAACCAGGAAAGAATCTAAGAAAGGAAAGAATGAAGGTGAGAGAGTACTTTTGCTTATATGCTCATGGCATCATCACAAAGTCACAAGCCTGTTTTTTGAGGATGGCTCATGAAAATCATTCGTATTATTTCAGGAATTTGTATTTATTCATTCAATTTATTCAACCAGTATTTACCTGTGTGGTATGCATATACTGTGCTACATATACCTGGAGACAGAATACAGACAGAGAATATTGATATACATGATAGGAGCTTTTTGCTTTTTCTTTCAGATTTTTAACTCCAGGTAGTAAAGCGAGTACACTTATTTCCATGCAGGCAGTGTTGTTCACTCTATACGGCAAGAAGTACTTAGCTCTCACACACTAAAATTCTGGCAAACATCCATCGAATCTTAGAGCAGCTTCCAGAATCTCAATGACTTTAGATACAGAATCAACAGTACATCATTATGATGAAAGTATCCTTTTTATTTTTTCCCTGTTCATAGAAAATTTTGTGACAAAGGTGAGATAAAAGATTGAGAATGAAAGAAAATGTAAGGGCATTAAACAGCAAGTAAATAATTAGAAGTGATAATTTAATTTAAAAGGATTACTATGGCACAGGCAGGGTTTTCAAGGTCAATTCTTTAGATAGTTCGATTTCAGTGTATTTTTTTTTTTTAGCTGATTCGATTGAGGTCATTTAAAATTTTGCAAGTTGGCTTTTTTTATTCTCTAAAGAATTAATAAGGTACAGTTTAATTGAACTACCTGGAAACTTAGTGAATTTGATTATAAACACTCATAGATAATTATTCAGTTAATGTTAGTTGAACACCATTCCTTCAGTGATGCTTTTATGCACATTTCAGGTTCCTTATATAGTTCCATATAGTCGTTGACTCAGTGGAAATGTTTACCAAGCTCTACTAAAGAGATGAATTATTGAAGAAAAGAAGAATATAATTGAAGGAGTGGTTTCCTCCTATCTAACTGTAAACCTGGGACCTTTGTTTACAGCAACTTTGAATTAACTGCAAACCATAAGACTTCCATATTCTTTTTAATAAATGAAACTATTTGCATTACCTAATAAAATTTCTTTGCATTCTAGTACAGTGTAAACTTCTCAGATTTTGCAAAGGTCAAAGGTCGAGACTGTAAATCATTCTTTTTTTCAAAGTCAGTGTCCATAGTGTAGGTTTTATTATTCAGCCTAGAGTTGGCAGGTTTCAGTGCTTAACAGAACTAAAGGAATATAATTTCTTAAAACTGAAAATGCTAGTGGGAAAAATTACAGTTTAGACTTTATTGAATTATTTCCTTGCATGTCTTGCTTTGTAATTACCTATTTGTTTATGCATACAAATAATGCTTCTGATTTCATTCCACAAATTCATACAGGAAAAACTCTGCTTTGGAATGCAATAATAAGAGTAAAAACCATCATTCAACTAAACACTTATTCTCGGGTTTCATGTTTATGTCACTTGCAAGAGATTGCCATCCATGAATGAACCAGACATTAAGTCAGGAACTGTCAGACTTATTAAATTTGGCTGGTATCTTTTGCTTGATTGCTGAATACTTCCTGGTTAAAATCAATCCCATAAGAATGAAGATTATTCTTCCAAAGATTGAAATAATAAACTTTTGTTCTGGCAAGCTGTTGTCCTATAGTGGCCCATTCTTTAAGTGAAAACTAAATTGAGCATCACAATTTTCAAACAAAATATTTGAGTACAAGAAGATTGTGTTTATAGTTTGTGTTGCTCTTTCTCTCTCAGGAAGATTTATTCTTTAATAAATCTCTTAGTACTTTGAAAGTACATAAAATTTCTTTGGACTGTTAAGTTTTTATTCGATTATCTTTCTAGGAGAATACATACACTAACAAGAGAGTGACTTATTATCAATTTTTTCTTGTAAACACATTTTGCATGTATAAATTTTAACACAAATTTCCAAATATTCAAAATCATAATCAAGATACTCAATCTTATCAATAAAATCATATTGAATGTTGAGTTCCTTCAGATCCATCAAATATCATCCTCATTTTTAAAAATATCCTCATGATCCATTAATGTTAACTTCACACTCAAATGAAATAATATTGTTCTCGAAAATGTATGGTAAATAGCTTTTCATTTAAATCAAACCTTAATAACGATGTCTCTTACTGTAACTTTGTCTCCGGTTCTTAATTTTCAACAATAACAACTTATTTTGGCCTCATCTGAAAGTTTTTCACAATCTTTCTAAATTAGACTTTCTAGATGTAATTGATAAATGAACATAGTTCATGATAATAGTTGTAAAACTGTCTGAACAATTCTGAACATAATGAGAGAAATTTTCTCAGAAAATTTATTATATCTTCTTTGTATATGTATTCCTGGAAAATGTTTATATTTAATCTATGTTCAATTTAGTTGTTCTCATTATCCCAGACCGAGTCTTTATTATCTACATCTTAGACTGTAGGAACAATTTCCTGTGGTGCTACTTGTCCCTCCCCTCCACCACTCACAACTTGTCTTATCTACTTATAGACTACTACTGCCAAGGCTCAATTTTCTCCATAATTGTCTGCCAACATCAGAAGAGTACTGTACGCCGCCAGTCCAGGTTGGCCTCAACCTCTGTCAAACCTTTCTTTCTAATCTCACTGTTCTGTTCTAATCTGTACAGGCTGACATGCACCAAGACAAACCATAAAATATGCCACTTCTTAGAACCCCATGCCTTTCTCAACACTCTTTTTCTCTACCTGGAAATTACTATTATTCACTTCAAGTTGCAAGAATTATTACAATTCTACTAGGCCTTGCACAAATACAATCTGCATGCTGATATTTTCCCCAAACAGAAATTGTCTCTCACTTTTGAATTCTAATATTTTGTTTGCACATGACATATAAAATTCAGTATCTTGTATTTTTCAAAAATTAAATGTACATTATAGTTCTCTTTCACAATTGAAAGTTTTCTACAAGTAGAGATCATGATATTCACTTGTTTATTTTAAAGAAGATTTTAATTTGTACTGTGTAAATAGTAATTTTTAATTAATATTTTTGAAATAATAATTTATCCTTAATAATTTAATTTATTTATTTAGCAAATATGAGTGAAGTACCTGTTAAATTACTATGAAAAACTGTATAAATTAACAATAACATTTTAAGGTGTCATTCTTTTCTTTTTTCTTGAGAAAGCAGGATTTATTGAGAGGACAGAAAAGCTCCCACAGTGGGAGGGGAACTGAAGGGGTTGCTCAGGAAGCTTTGTTAGTGTTTAATGTATATTAACTCATGCTTATCTTTCCTTTTTTTTAAATTGGAGTCTCACTCATTTCCAGGCTGGAGTGCAGTGGCATGCTCATGACCACCGCAACCTCAACCTACTGGGCTTAGGAGATCCTTCCACCTCAGCCTTCCAAGTAGCTGGTACTCATGCTTATCTTTCAAAAAATTGAGATGGGTTGTACTAACCCTATTTTAAAGATAGGAAGAACATAAAATGATTCTGTTAAGAGTCATAAAGATAATATTGAGGAGAGTGGGCATTTGAACTCATATCTCTTTGATATCAAAGAGGTGCCCTTATCTATTATCCATGAAATAGGTTAGTATTTTGTAGACTTTTTAAAAAAATTATTTAATGGGAAAGGATATATTAAATCACAATTAAATAATGTGGGTAAATAGTTTCTTAAATAAATCAAAGCACGGGGGTAAAAAATATATGTAAATTGGTCTAACCAATTTTTCATGGAATACATGGGCATTTAGATGGGCTAGAAAATGGGATTCACATATGGATAGGAATGTAATAAAAGAAAACAATAAGTAAGATACTTTCAGTGACATCTACTGCACAAGTAAAGGAACAGACTCCTAAAAAATAAGCATGTCCATGGTACAATGATAGATCCCATTTTAGGTGACTCATTAGTTCAGCATGAACATGAAAAGGTTATTTCACCTCAAACTAATAAAGATATTATACCTACATTAATTGTAACTATGATCTAAATATATATGTGTGTGTTTGTGTGTGTGTGTGTGTGTGTGTGTGTGTGTGTGTGTATGTATATATATATATAAAATCTTTGGTTGTAACTCTAGGAAGATCTTATGATAATTATTCTGAAGTCAAGTAGGTAAATCCTGTGTTAGTATGCTTGGGCTGCCATAACAAGAGACTGTGTGGCTTATTCAACAGAAATTTATTTTTGCATGATTACGGAGGCTAGATGTCCGAGATCAAGGTGCCATGGTTAGTTTCTGGTGATGCCTTTCTTCTTAGCTTATAGATGCCTGTCTTCTTGTAGTGTCTTCATTTGATATTTTATTTGTGTCTGAGCAGAGAAAGAATGAGTTCCGGTGTCCCTTTTCCTTCTTATTTTTCATATAAAAAAAACATTATTTTTATATGGTTAGGACCTTATCTTATAAATTTATTTAACCCGAATTTCTTCCTTAGTGGCCCTTAGAGTTTTTAGGACTTCAACATGATTTTTTAGGGAACATAACACAGTCTGCACAAGTCTATACTTACTTTGCAGATAAATAACTTTTCTGAATAACAATATCAGATGATATCTGCAAATGTCTTTTCTTCATTCCTAGGAAGCATGATCGCACAAATTACCTACTAAAAAATCTAATAGTTATTCTATAATATGAGTCAACAGTTGTTCAGTAATGACTCATTAATATCAGACTCAAGAAAAATAGTAAGAATATGCGAGTTCCAAAGTAAGTAATGAATGTACTGTTCAGTGTCAAATATTTTTTAAAAAACCCTTCTGTCTCTTTTATATTCAGAAACCAAAGTTAAAGTCTAGTATATACCAATAAATAATAGTAAGTTATAAGAATATTTGTGAAGTTCATTATGTGAACAAGACTTTTTTCTTTTTACTTTTAAAAATTTTAGAATTATACTAGAAATTTTAATTGCTCTTGGTACTTGTAAATTAACAGAGACCCTAAAAATTTAAAAAAAAAAATCAAGTAATCTCCAAATAACTATAAAATGTAAAAATATCTGTCACCTTATAATTTGGGGCATAATTGCCAGTTTATTTTTTCTTTTCCTTTCCACAAAGCAATGGTTACTTATTAAAATTGAAATAAAATTCAAATAGAAATACATATCTCAGTGATAATGTCTTTCTAACTCCATTCATTTAAAAACTAAATTATTCTTCAACCACAAAGAAAATTTATTTTGTTTATCCATGTATCGCAAAATTAATTTACCCTAACTCAAACGTTCCTTTCTATTTTAAGAAACATAACGTAATGATATTTCCCATGTGAGTGGAATTAACAAGGAATCAAGTGTTCAAATTAAGCTGCTTAGTTTTACTTCTAAGTCTAATATCTGATTTAATCTTATTTCATGTTATTGAAACAAGAGATAAAAAGAGTATAACATTGTGAAGACCTTAATTTGATGCTGATTTGTAGTGACATTTTATCAATACATTTTTCTATTCCTTTCTTTTCTTATTAAGCCATTATTTCTACTTGTGTTCTTTGCTTCAAGATTAATTATAGTCACCATTTTTAGGGATACTTTTATGTTAACAATAAGTTAAATAAGAGTAAAACCGTAAAAATTTAAATCCTATCAATCTTGTATTTGACATAAACTAGGCTGATGGGTCTAAAGGAATTTTACCTTAGCTTAACACATTCTGCCTATATAAAAAGTAGCTAATAATAATATAAGCAATTGAAGGCAATGTTTTAGCTGCATAATGAAGCAAACTACTTTTATTGAAGCACTATCTTGCTTTGTCCTTCCTATATAATTTGTACAATTGATAGAAAGCCTTTAATCTGGGTGTGTGTGTGTTTGTATGTGGATGCACACATTTATATTTGCTGTATTAAAACTTTACATAAGTAAATTAGCCACATGTAAAGCCTAAAAATAGGAATTGTACCCAGATTATAATAAGAATGTCTTCAAAATAAGAAAAAGACAGACAGTCAAATTCTAATACAACTAAGTTGTGAATATGCACAATACACATGCCAAGATATCTGAAATATATGAGGTGAGATGTTACTAGCATTATTATTTTTAGAGAAGTGCAAATTAAAATATTTACATTTTTGCTTGATAAATAATAAATATTTATTTAATAAATAACAAAATACTATTACACACAAGAATGGCTAAAAGTAAACTACCGAGAATACTGATTTTTGGGAAAGAGATTGAATAATTGATATCTTATAAAATTTGTGGCAGTGCAAATTGATACAGTCATTTTGAGAACTATTTGGCATTATTAAATAAAATTAATCATACATGTATGATAACGCCAAGCAATTCTACTCCTGGTAATTGCCCAAGAGAAATAAATGCCAGTGTATGCCAGAAACATGTAAAAAAATTCATAATTGCCTTAAATTTGGAAAATTTTAGAAGCTATCAAATGGATAAAAATTAGATCTGGTAATCATTTATTTATGCAATGAAAAGATCAATGGAATAAAAGAGCTGATGGGTGAAATAAAACGGATAAATCCTACAGCTGTAATGTAGAGAAAAAGAAGTCAGACACAGTAAAGTAGGGTTTGCATAATTTTATTTTGTTAAGTTTAAGAACAACAAAAGTATTCTATGGTGATGGAGGTTAGTGTAGTGATTACCCTTGGAGAAGAATATTAATTGGGAAGGGTCATGAGGCTGCATTCTAGAATGTGGAAATATTCTATATCTTTATCTAAGCGTTTCCATGGTGTATGTACACCATAACTTGACTATTCATTGAGTTGGACAGCAAACATTTCTGTATATGGCTTTATACAAGTTACACTTCAATTTTTAAAAATGAAAGAACAAAAAGAAGTCCTAAAGTCTTTCATTAGTCTGATTATGAGATAAACTAAATATTGAGAGGAAATCACAAAAACATGTGTATGTGTACATATACACATATACAAATATATATAAGCATATATTCAGGCCGGGCTCGGTGGCTCAGCCTATAATACCAGCACTTTGGGAGGCCAAAGCTAGTGGATTGCCTGAAGCCACGGGTTCAAGACCCACCCGAGCAACTTGGCGAGACCTCGTCTCTACAATAAATCAAAAATTAGCCAGGTATGGTAGCCCATGCCTGTAGTTCTGCCTACTTGGAAGGGTGAGGCAGAAGGATTGCCAGCCCAGCAGGTCAAGGCTGCGGTGGCTGGGAGCATGCCACTGCACTCCAGTCTGGGCAACAGAGTGAGACTCCAACTCAAAAAGAAAGAAAGGAAGGAAGGAAGGAAGGAAAAGCATATATTCAATATAATTTTCTCCTTTATTGATAATTAGTTTGTTTTTTTTTTAATTCATATGATCATGAGCATTTTACCTATCCTGTCTAAATTTTCCATTTTATCTATCAGGTGATTATAATATTTTTTTCTCTCTCCTAAACACAAAAAGTTGTTGTGGTGATGTTTTATCAATGATACAACATTAACATTTGTTGAGCTCTTCAACTATGTACTAGGCCCTTTGCTTGTGGTGACCCAGGTACCGGCATGCTGAACAATAATGCTCTGACCACAGACCACATATGTGATGATGGTGCCATAAGATTGTAATGCAGTATATTTACTATAGCTTATCTATGTTTAGATACACAAATATTTATTGTTGTGTTGCAATTGCCTAAGTATTCAGTATAGTAACATGCTGTTTGCAGTCAAGAAGAAATAGGTATGTAGTAGGCTATGCCATTTAGGTTTGTGTAAGTGCACCCTATGATGTTTTCACAAAGACAAAATCACCTAATAATGGATTTATCAGAGTACACTTGTTATTAAGTGACTCATGACTGTGTAGTCAATAGTATCTACAAAAGCAAAATAATGTTTCAGATTCATGCATTCATTTAGTTGTCATGTTTCTTTAGTTTCTTTCAATCATAAATCGTTTCTCCGTCTTTCGACTTTCATGGTCTTCATATTTTTGAATGAGTTATTTTGTAAAATGTCCTCCAATTTGGAATTATTTGATTTTTTTTTCATTACTACATTCAGGTTAGGCATTTTTAGAAGAAAAAAAAATCATGAAAGTGCTTATCTATGCATAGTATGACTTTTTTTTTTTTTTAAAGGATTTGGTTCATTTTCTTCCCGTCATTTCTCTCAAGAAGTTTCCTATCAAGTTTTAGAAGATATTTTGTGCTTTGTGACACAGAAATGGGAATAAATAAAAGGTTGGGTGAAAAACCATGAGGAAAAAAGAAATGTAGATGTTAGAGAAGTTTTACAAAAAAAATTTGAAGAATGACCTTCATTGTATGAGAAAAAAATTTCAGAAAAGTAGAGGAAGAATTTAAACGGTCTTTGCTGTGGTCTTTGCATATCAATAATGTTGTTTTAGCTGGGGTCCCTGGCTCAGCCTGTAATCCTGCGCTTTGGAAAGCTGAGGTGAGTAGATTGCCTGAGCCCGCAGGTTTGAGGCCCGCCTGGGCAGGTGAGACCTCATCTCTACAATAAATCAAAAAATTAGCCAGGCGTGGTAGTGCGCGCCTGTAGTTGCAGCTACTTGGAAGGCTGAGGCAGAAGGATCGCCGGAGCCCAGCAGGTCGAGGCTGCGGTGGACGGAAGCGTGCCACTGCACTCCAGTCGGGGCGACAGAGTGAGACTCCAACTCAAGATAAATAAATAAATAAATAAATAAATAAATAAATAATGTTGTTTTAGAAATGCAAAGATAATACCTGTTTACAAGAAAATTTATGTAATGGTTGCTGAACTGTCTTTCTTTGTCCATACACTTGTTTAATAGCAAAGCCTATCAGATAATCATTAAGAAATTATTAATATTTCTATTTTTCTGACAAGGCAATTGAACCTCCAAATGTTTTAATAGCATTTCTAAGGTTATTTGGCTAGTACAAGGCATTTCAACTCAAGCCAGTAAATCTCTAATTACCATTTTCCTTGAGAACATAATGACTTTTGTTGAAATTATTTCATAAATTACAAAATGTACACAATACTATTTTCCTGAAGAAAACAATTATAAGAACAAAATTGAATACCATTTTTTAACAATTTAACTTTTTAAGATGTGCTGTATAATTATTATCATTCAAAAATATTAGATGAGATGCTGCTAGTAAAAGCTTATCACGAATTCTTCATAAAGAAGGTGATGACCCTTTCATCACACTCTTTTTTGCCTGCCAAGGAAGCTGAGGATTATTACAGCAATTTAGAGCCATTGCTGCTGAGTTAAGAAAAAGTAAAAATAAGTTTACTCTTAAAAAGTTAATACATATGAGTGTTATATTTTAATTAGGAATAGTTTTAGCTGTGATTGGCAGAAAATCCCAAATAGAAAATGACTTTAACAAGACAGAATTATGTGACAATGCATTTATTGCCACCATAATGCTATGAAACAAACCATCTACAAGTTCTGTGACTTCATCTAACAAAGCATTTGCTCACAAGCACATATTTGTACATTGGTGGAGGTTAGCCACCATTCTGTAGACTCTATTTTTATGGAAGATGGGGTCCGGTGTGCCTTTCATTCTTTTTTGAAATAGTGAATAAACCAGGTCACAGTTATGACAAATACAAAGATACCGTGTCTACTTTGTCAAGCACATTTGCAGCCTTTACTAGAATTGTTTGCTTAGTTCACCTTAATCAAAACCAATTAGTCAGAACACTAGTCAGAACACAGTCACATGGATACTCTTGGGTGTAAAGGAAGCTAGAAAATGTGGTCGGGAAAGATACCCCGTCAAGTACCTGGCTAAATATCTATGCTTATTGGGGAAGAATATTTTGGTATTTGAAGTGAAGACTGGGCAAGTGCAAGTTCTTCGTGTCTAATGCTATTTAAAAAAAAAATAGAAGGATTTTGAGCCAAAGAAATGGATGGAGTATGGATTTTCACTCTTAGAAGAGGTATGTGTATGTATGTGCTCACATACATGTATTCATATGTTTACCTAAGCTATAATTTTGTCCTGGTTGCTCCGTATATCTTAGATATCTTTTTATTTTAATTATTAAAGTATATGTCTACTCATAATTGGAAATATTAATTATGTCCACAATAATCTGAGAGTTCAAGATCTCTTCATTGCACAACTCCAGAGTATACCAACCACTAAGTTCAGCTTCAGTGGTTGTTATTCTCATATCATACAAAGTGACTGTCTAGACTTCTGCAGCACTATAATTCTGAACTAATATTATCAAATTATGACTAAGAACACTTGGATAAATCATATTTGTTCAAGATTTTGAAAATAATCTGTAGTTTATTATTTCTAAATTTTACCCCTGTGTTACACCAGATTATTAAAAATGACATTTTGCCTCAAATATAATTGTTTGTTTACTTTATTATTATAGTCTCATTATGCATTGAGGAAAATATGATTCTTTATAAAAAGTGTGACAGTAGTATCTGGTTATTACTACATGAGATCCATTTTTAAATTCTCTGTCCATCAAAATGCAGGATTCAACATTTTTTCCATATTCAATAATTATTTTTACTTGCATATCTAATCCTGAATTGTATCTCACATCTTAAAATAAAAAAAAAGAAATTATTTTCAGCACACATACACAAAAACCTCATAAAGTTTAAAGTCTCTTTGGGAGATGGTACGGTTTTACATGCCACAACCACTTGAGAAATACATATGTGTTTCTATTAAGATGTTTTTCCACACATCTTTTCTCAGTTATGCAAGTAAAAGAGAGTTCATTGTTTTTGCTCTTCCCTCTAAGAAGGTTAACACGTGGCTTGTATATGTTTTCCTTTACATTCTGGTTCTGCATTTCCTTAATGAAGGTGTGGGAGAGGAACCACACAAACCCTAAAATTCTTATTCAACTTTTCCAAATAAAAATCTTAGTATAGAACCTAGCAAATTGGTGCCACTCCCATCTAACAAGACAGAGAGTAAGGACTACGTTGACATTAGATGAGACACCCTGAGAACTTTTAGTGGGTTAAACATTGTGAACCCAGTGAAAGTCTCTCTGAGTGCATAGAGCACAGAAAGTCACAGCAGGCACAGGATTTCAGGCACCCCATCCTCCACCCAGCACCAGGCATGCACAGAAAGGAACGATCTGATTGGAGATGAAGAGGGGTCAGTGATTATAAGACACTTTGATTTAGTTCACCCCTTCCCAGCAGTGTGTGAAGCATCAGTTTCATGTGGGAGAAAACCTATTCAGGAATTAGTGGTGGGTGCCAGAGTCATGATGAAGCAGGGAGCAGAACCTGTAACAGAAGATCCTGCCTGTGGGGTGAATCTGACTGACACACTCACAACCTGCACCTTTACAGCAACAGACTGGTATCTTTCTTGCATGGCAGGGAAAAAAGTGGGGATCCAGTCACCAATTAAAGGAGAAACCCTGAACACATGTGGAAGGATGAACCTTCCCACACCCAGCAGGGGTCTCCTAGAACACACAAAGACCAAAAGGGCAGGCATGGGAATCCTGGTCCACATTCCCTCAGCCTCTGCCATGAGCTAGGCATGTATAGGAGTTGAGATCACGCTGAGGGGATGAGCGATTTTGGGACATTCTGGGACAGTTCACCCCTTCCCCACTAAAAATTGACCTGACTAGTTTTAGCAGGGTTAGAGAAAATCTGCAGTGACATGAATCTGCCACATTGTGGAGCTCCTCCCTCTCTCACTGTGTAAAATGAGGAAGGACCAATGAAGAAACACCAGCAACTCCCAGAATTCTAACAAGACAGCAGATGAAAAAGCAGCCATCAGAGTACAAACAATAAAAACCTCCCAGAATGATCTGCCCCAGTTGACAATCACAGAAATCAGAGAATGGATGGTACAAATGAACAGAAACCAAGAAAAACAGGAAATGAAACTAAAGAAATTATACAGGAAGTAAAAGCAGAGAAGGCAAACTACAAAAAAGCTTATTCTGAAATAATGGAAATGAGAAACTCCAACCGTGAAATCAATAACAAAGTAACAAATATTGGGAACAGGCTCAGTCAAGCAGAGGAAAGAATCTCAGACCTCAAAGACCAAAATATGGAATTAACATAGTCTATTAAAAACATTAAATAAAAAAAAAAGGAACAAAACCTTTGAAAGTTGTGTGGCGTTATCAAAAAGCCAGACCTATTCCTGCCTGGTAGTCCCGAAGCAGAAAGGCAACTGAAAACACCATGGAACAAATACTTCATGAGATCATTCAAGAGAATATCCCCCATCTTGCAAGAGAGATGACTGTCAAGTGCAAGAGATTTAGAAACCCTTGCAAGATACTACATGAGAAGTCCATAACCAAGGCACATAGTAATCTGCCTCCAAAAAGTAAGCATTAAAGAAAAAATCCTAAAGACAGCAAGAGAGAAAGGTCAGCCTACCTACCAGGGAAAATCCATCAGAATTACTCCAGACTAATCTGCAAAAAACTACAAACCAGAAGGAATTAGAGTCCAGTTTTTTTTGTTCTTAAATATAAGCAATTACAATCAAGAATTTCCTACCCAGCCAAGCAAAGTTTCATCAGTGACAGAGAATTAAAATCCTTCCTAGTCATCCAGCCCCTAAGATAATATGCCACCTCTAGACCAGTCCTTCAGGAGATGCTTAAGAAGATGTTGAGAATGGGGGAAAAAGAAAAAAGAAAACAACAACAAAAGAATGGCCAGGTGCATCACAGATGTACAGAAAACACAGAGTTAACAGAGCATACAGAGTACCCACAAAAATGAAAACACAAACATATATATAAATGCAAAATTTAAAAGAAAATAAGGCAGTCTTCTCAGAGTCCTATGACAAGGATAAACTCTCACATATCAATAATCAATGTGAATGGACTAAATGCACTACTTAAGAGGCATAGAATAGTAAACTGAATTTAACAAAGAAAATAAAAGAAAAAAGCATGATTTAATAATCTGCCACCTCCAGGAAACTCATCTCACCACAAAGACACCCACAGACTCAAGATTGGAGGCAGGAAATTATGTTTCAGGTAAATAGAAACAGAAGAAAGCAGGAGTAGCTACTCTAATATCAGACAAAGCAGTCTCCAAGACATCAAAAGTTAAAAAGGACATGGAAGGACACTACATAATGATAAAAGGCTCAATTCTCCAGTAAGAAATATTCATCCTAAATATATATGCACCCAAAACAGGAGCAACAGGTTTTATAAAACAACTACTAAACAAACTAAAAGAGGACATTGACTCTCAAACAATTATATTTGGAGACCTAAAAATCCCACTAACAGCTATAGATAGAGCATCAGGGCAAAAAATCAACAAGAAGATCCATAACCTCAACTCGATGCTTGATCAAATGGACTTAACAAATATCTATAGAATACTTCACCTAGTAACTAAAGATTAAATTTTCTACTCATAAACATTTGGAGCATACTCCAAGATCAATCACATTCTTGGACATAAATGAAGAATGAGCAAATTTCAAAAGATTGAAATAATACCATGCATCTTCTCAAATCACAGTGGAATAAAAATAATTACCACCAATAAGATCCCCCCAAATTATACAAAGACATGAACCCTAAACAACTAGTTGAACAACTTCTGGGTCAACATGGAGATCAAACAGAAATAAAAATATTTTGGGAAACAAAACAAAAAAAATCTTATCAGAAGATTTTTCTGGAATGCCATGAAAGCAGTATTAAGAGGAAAATCCATAACATCACATGGGGAAACCAAAAATTCAGAAAGATCACATGTAGTCAGCCTAACATCACATGAAAAGGAGCTGAAAAACTAAGATCACCCACATCCCAACCTCAGGAAAAGAAACCAGATCACCAAGATAAAGTCACAAATATAGGATACAGAAGAAAAAATTTCATATGAAAAAAATCAACAAGACAAAAAGCTGGTTCATTGAAAGGATAAAAAATATCAATGGACCCCTGGCCACATTTACTAAAAAAAATAGAAAGAACAGATAAACACAATTAGAAATGCAAAAGTCAAAGTCACAAACAACTCTAAAGAATTTCAAAAGATTATCAGAGATTACTATAAAGGCTTGCACAAAAATAAACAAGAAAATTTAATGGAAATGGAGCACTTTCTGACATCACACAACCTCCCAATGGTGAAATAAGGATAAATTAAAGCTCTGAACAGATCAATAACAATCCAGAATATTGACTCAGTCATAAGAGATCAACCCACCAAGAAAAGCCCAGGACTCAATGGCTTTCCTGCTGAATTCCACAAGACATACAAGGAGGAGCTATTACCAATCTTACTGAAAATATTCAAGGCAATCAAAAGATGAAATGCCCCCAAACTCATTTTATGAAGCCAACATCATACTGATACCCAAACCTGGCAATGAACCAACAAGGAAAGAGAATTAGAGACCAATCTCCTTGATAAACACAGATGCAAAATTTCTAAACAAGATTCTAGCAAATTGGATCCAGCATCCAATTGGATCATCCACCATGACCAGGGAGGCAGGGCCGGTTCAACAATCACAAGACCATAAACGTAATTCAGCACATTAACAGATATAAAACCAAGAACCAGATGATCATAGTATTAGATACAGAAAAAGCATTCAACAAAATCCAGCATCCCTTCTTGATAAAAGCCCTCAAGCACCTAGGGAGAAGGAACATTCCTCAAAGCAGTAAGAAACATCTATGATAAACCCACAGCCAACATTTTGCTCCATTGGCAGAAAATAGAAGCATCCCTCCTAAGAATGAGAATAAGATATGGATGCCCACTCTTACCACTCCTATTAAACATAGTGTTTGAAGTCTTGACCAGAGCAATCAGGCAAGAGAAGGAAATCAGTGGTATCCAAACAGGAAAAGAGGAAGATTAGTTATCCTTCTTTGTAGCCAATAAGATTCCATATCTTGAAAACCCTACGGAGTCTGTCAAAAGCCTTTTCGCACATCAACTTTGGCAAAATTTAAGGGTACAAATATGCAAAAGACAATGGCATTTCTATACACCAGCAAGAAGACAGATAACCAAATAAAAAGCACAATCCTATTCACAATAGACATAAAAAATGAAATGCTTTAGCATCCACCTAGTCAAAAAAATGAAAAATCTTTACAATGATAACCACAAAATGCTGCTAAAGAAATCAAGGTTGACACAAACAAAAGGAAAAAAAGTTCCACACTCATGGATCAGAAGAATCAATATTGTCAAGATGTCCACCCTACCCAAGACCATCTACAGATTCAATGCAATGTTCATCACATTACCAGCATCATTTTTCTCAGACCTGGAATCTCTGTACTGTTCCACTGGTCTGTGTGCCTATTCTTCTACCAACCCCAGTTGTTTTGGTTATTATAGTTTTTATCTGATGAAGGCCAAATATCCAGGATCTACAAGATACTCAAATGAGCAGAAATGGAAAAAAAAAAAAAAAAAAAACACTATTAAAAAATTGGCAAATTATATGAATAGATCCTTTTTAAAAGAAAATATATAAGCTACCAACAGATACATGAAAAAATGTTCAGCCTCACTAATCAGAGAAATGTGAGTCAAAACTACAATGAGATACCTCCTAACTCCTGTAAGGGTGGAGTTAGGTTGTGATTTAATAAATCAAAACACAACAGTTTCTGGCATGGATGTGGAGTAAAGGGAATGTTTCTACACTGTTGGTGGGAGTGCAAGCTAGTTCAGCCTCCATGGAAAGCAGCATAGCAATTCCTAATAGAACTACAAATTGACCTTCCATATGATGCAGTAATCCCTTTCCTGGGAATATACCCTGAGGAATATAAATCATTCTACCTAATAGACACCTGCATGTGTATGTGTATAGACTCACTATTTACTACAGCAAAAACATGGAACCAACCCTACTGCCCATTGAAAGTGGACTGAATACATAATTATGGTATATCTATACAATGGAGTATTACTTAGCTATAGAAAGAACAAAATCATAGACTTCACAGAAAATTGGATGGAGCCAGCGACTGCCGCAGCCCCTGCAGCTGCCTTGAGGATTCCAAGAGACAGCAGGGAGAGATTAAGAAAGACAAAGACGGCCGGGCTCCGTGGCTCAGCCTGTAATCCCGCGCCTTTGGGAGGCTGAGGTGAGTGGATTGCCTGAGCCCGCGGGTTCGAGACCCGCCTGGGCAAGCGAGACCTCATCTCTACAATAAATCAAAAAATCAGCCGGGCATGGTAGCGCACGCCTGTAGTTCCAGCTACT
>CAUYQG010230915.1:0-17336 GCA_963574415.1 Tarsius wallacei
TAAAACGCTGGCTCGGTGGCTCAGTCTGTAATCCCGTGCCTTGGGAGGCTGAGGTGAGTGGATTGCCTGAGCCCGCAGGTTCAAGACCCGCCTGGGCAAGCAAGACCTCATCTCTACAATAAATCAAAAAATTAGCTGGGCGTAGTAGCGCGTGCCTGTAATTCCAGCTACTTGGAAGGCTGAGGCGGAAGGATTGCTGGAGCCCAGCAGGTGGAGGCTGCGGTGGCCGAGAGCAGCCACTGCACTCCAGTCTGGACGACTGAGTGAGACTCCAACTTAATTAATTAATTAATTAAAAATTAAAAAAACAACAACAGATGCTGGCGAGGTTGCGGAGAAAAAGAAACTCTTCTACACTGCTGGTGGGAATGCAAACTAGTGCAACCTCTTTGGAAGACAGTGTGGCAATTTCTGAAAGAACTAGAAATTGACCTTCCATATGACCTGTCAATCCCCCTATTGGGAATCTACCTGAAGGAACTCAAATCATTCTGCAAAAAAGATACCTGCACATGCATGTTTGTTGCTGTTCTATTCACAATAGCAAAAACATGTAACCAACCCTGCTGCCCATCAAAGTTGGACTGGATTTTTAAAAATGTGGTACATATACACAATGGAATGTTATGCAGCCACAAAGAAGGAGAAGCATATGGACTTCGCAGCAACTTGGATGGATTTAGAGTCGATCATACTCTGTGATCAAAGAAACAGAGTATCATATGTTCTCACTCATAAGTGGACCTTGATAAATTATCATAATACTATCAGAAAGGGATTGGCAGTAGTGGGAAACTGCCAGGAGAGGGTAGTTGGGATTGGCAGTTGAGGGAAACTTCCAGGGAAGGGAGGGGCATACCTCATCAACAAGGGCATCTGCATAATGAACATTTTTATACTTAACCCTGAATTGTACCCCACATCTTTAAAATAAAATAATAACACATATAAAAAGTAAAAAGAGTATTGGTAGATGCAAACTAGTTTAGGTTCTTGAGATGAGGAGATCATTCTGGATTATTTGGGTAGGCCCTAAATTACATGCCACATGATCTATAAGGAACATAGAGAAGAGATCCACTGAGAAGAGCAGATAATGGGTCCACAAGGTCAGAGATTAGAATGACGCTGTCACAAGCCCAGGAATACTGACAGGCTCTAAAAGCTGGAAGATACAAGCAATAGAATCTTCCCTAGAGCCTCTAGAAAGAGAAGTTGCCTTGTTATCACCTTGATTTCAGCACATTCAGCCTCTATAATTGTGAAAGAATAAATGTCTGTAGTTTTCAGCCACATGTTGTGAAGTAATTTGTTCAGTACTGCAAATGTACTTTCTTCAAGTTCAATTAATTTTAAACAATATAAACGATAAACAAGAACTTTTAAAGATGTCTTTTTTAAGTGCATAGGTTACAATAAAGTTTTATTTAATATTTAGAAAAAGTTAGTAATGAAAGCAAGTGGAAAAAATAGCAATTGGAAAGTAATGCAATCAATAATTTATTTTCTTTAGATAAAAAATTGGAGAATATTTTTTGATGGAAAAAGAAAATATACAGCAGACAGGGAGAATCACAAAGGTGAGAATGGGAATAACAAAAGTGCCACAGCCTTAAGAGAACAGAAAGGATGTAATCATGAAGTCAAGTAAACATGTTGAAGGTTTGTCTTTAAGAAAAAGAGTCATTTCTTTTGTAAGAAAAAGGTTGAATGATTCAGTGAAAATAGGATTGTAAGTTTTGCCATAGGAATAGGAAGCAATTGACTTGAAAATTCCTATTTCTTTGGTACAGAGAAAAAAAATGTGAGAAGTTTAGAAAGAAAGAAGACGTTTAATA
This sequence comes from Tarsius wallacei, assembly GCA_963574415.1. Classification (NCBI taxonomy): domain Eukaryota; kingdom Metazoa; phylum Chordata; class Mammalia; order Primates; family Tarsiidae; genus Tarsius; species Tarsius wallacei. The sequence continues at coordinate 1,839 of CAUYQG010230915.1, forward strand.
GTCATAGAACAAAAAAGCGTGACCCCTAGTGGACAGACTTGCAGGACAAGATTGATGATCAATTTCTTATGTGAGATTATGCATTAAAGTGAAATCAGTTTATTCAGTTATATGATTTTCTGCAGAAAATCATGAGTGTGACCATTCATGGATAGCATTAAAGTGTAAGATTACTGAAATCAACCCATAAAAGCATTTTAATCAATTCAAGCCATGATTACTCATTAAATTGGGCTGTATATTGGGAAACTGTCATTTTGTAATTCTACGTGCCACAAAAGAGTATTTAGGGAGTAGGTCAGTTTGTCCACTTGTTTTAGAAGACAAGAAGGGTTTGTCCTCAATGACCTTCATATCTAAGGTTTACTGAAGTTTTCTAAGTTCTCTTCCTATTTATTGATGACACCCATCAAGTCATCTTTCATCAATGAAGAATTAGCACCTCAAGCTGGGCTCAGTGGCTCAGCATTGTAATCCCGCGCCTTGGGAAGCTAAGGTGAGTGGATTGCCTGAGCCCACGGATTCTAGACCCGCCTGGGCAAGCGAGACCTCATCTCTATAATAAATCAAAAAATTAGCCGGGCGTGGTAGCGCGCGCCTGTAGTTCCAGCTACTCGGAAGGCTGAGGCGGAAGGATCGCCGGAGCCCAGTAGGTCGAGGCTGTGGTGGCCGGGAGTGGCCACTGCACTCCAGCCTGGGTGACAGAGTGAGACTCCAACTTAAAAAAAAAGAATTAGCCCCTCATGAAAAATCTTCCTTTCAACCTAATCCTTGTTTTTAGCTTGGGTGACTTAAATCACCTTATGGTTTAGTTATTCATCTGTTAGTTCTCAAGTCTGAGCTTGTTCCTAACAATGAGTCTTTTCTTATTCCAATTCTATTAACCTTAAAACCTTAAAATTATTTGAAATCTTTTAAAGTACAATATCACAGTTTTTAAAAAACTTTTCAGATTGATTATCTTTATTTGTGTCTTTCCATTCATGTTTATCATATCTTAATTTAAGTAAGAAATTGTGAAAGTCTTAAATAATCCAACTCTAAACTTATCAATGTGTATCTCCATTGTGTTTTAATTGTTAGAAACAGAAATGAAAATCAAACAAAATTATTATCTCTTCACTAAAATTTCTAGTGATAAAATATAATAAATATTGACTTCTTTATAAGTGCGTAATAAGCAATATATTTATATATGCTAAGAATAAAATGACGAGCAGAACAGAAAACATATTGTCCCAGCTTTAATTTCATTTATTGTCTAATTTGAAGTACAAATAATAAAGCAAATAAAAACAAAGTATAATTAGGTTATGATAGAAGAATTGAAAGGTTATATTCTAAAACTTACTGGGAAAAGGTAACCAGATCTAATGTAGACAGATTGTAGAAGATGGAAAGTTGTGAGAAGGAAAGATAAAAACAGAAGCCACGGAATAGATAACTCATGATTTTTAGCTTTGAAGGAGAACAGAGAAGAGTCAACAGAAATGAGATTACATACAGGCAGTCAACAGATATATGAAAAAATGCTCAGCCTTACTAATCATCAAAGAAATGCAAATCAAAATCACACTGAGACACAACTTAACTCCCTTCAGGATGGTCATCATTAATAACTCAAAAAATATGCATATCTATATGCTGGAGAGGATGTAGAGAAAAGGGAAAATTTCTACACTGTTGGTGGGAGTCTAAATTAGTACAACCTCTGGTGGGGATTTCTAAAAGATCTAGAAATCAACCTTCTATATGACCCAGCAATCTCCCTTCTGAGAAAATGTCCACAGAAACTCAAATCATTAGACAAGAAAGAAACCTGTACCCATATGTTTCTTGTAGCACTATTCAAGTTAGCAAAAACATGGAACCAGCAATGCTGCCCATCAAAAGTGGACTGGACCAAAACATGGTATACATAAAGGTGATGAAATATTATGCAGTCATAAAGAAGGACAAAATTATGAACTTTGCAGCAAATTGGATGGATTTAGAGTCTTTTGTACTCAGCTATGTATTACAGAAACGGACAACTGAGTTCCACATGTTCTCACTCATAAGTGGATCCTGAATACTTATCCTAATACTACAAGAAGAGGATTGGCAGTACTGGGACACTGCCAGGGAATGGAGGGCAGGGCACATAACATCAATAAAGGTACCTGACCCAAACCAGGTTAAGTGAAGATCAATGAGAGGCTCAAACTTCACCTGTATGGTAACCACTTGTGTACCTAATCCTGAACTGTACCCCCACATCTTTCAAATAAAATTACTTTCTCAAAGGATTCTTTTATGATTAAAGAAAAGAATTAAATCTGGAGAAATTGTTTTTTAAACCAGGAGATTCATAAATTGTGATGGGAAAATGTCAGGAAGGAAAAGATGAAGATACAAGAGAGAGGAAGAATGAGAGAGAGAGAGAGAGAGAGAGAGAGAGAGAGAGAGAGAGAGAGAATAAGAAAGCACTAGAGAGAGCTTAATTAAGAAAACGACTGCTAATAATACTTTTGTTAAGGCTGGAAGGAGTGAGAACAACCTTTTAGAGAAGATCGACCTGTTCTTTGTAACAGAAGGAAATAATAATAACATGAACACAAGCATTTGTAATTTTCCTCCCCATCCCACCACGTTTCTCCTTTTTGATATTAAGTGACTATCTAAGAGAATATACTTAATCTGGGGAACAAAACTCTTTAGCACTGGAAGATAAAAAGTTCAGAAAACAGATGAATTATAGGAAAATATTAAAGGATAGCAGATTCCAGTTTTCTGTTAAGGGGAAAAAAACACAATAAACTGACAAACCTCAAAAAACAGCCAGTAATACAAAGAGAAACTATTATACAGAGTCTCTTTAGATGCTAGAGACATTGAAATTTGATAATTTTCATGGTGCATGCAAATTTGCAATGTCACATCTGATGTCACTGTGGAAATAAATATGGAAGTACTTTTTTCATATGCAGCAAGTGGCAGGTTATATATGGGACTAAATTAAATTTGAGGATTGTTTCCTGGGAGTCCAAAGGCCATATGTGATTGTGCCATTCAATTTATAAGCAGCACATGCAAAAACACTTTTTTTAAAAAGTTGACCTAAAAAGTACAATTAAGAAGGATGCTAAGAAGAATTTTAAGATATTCTAGGAGGCCTGTGGAAATGACTAAAACTCAAATCAAAATGTTGATTTAAATATTTGATGGATTCCCTTGGGGCGCTTTATTGACAGAAGTTATTCATTGGAAAAATGCTGTATTTTTCCAAGTCTAATCACAGACTTAGTTCCTCTGTAAAGCACCAGGAGTGAAAGAGACAGAGTAAAAATTCTCCCTATGAGATCACACATGTAGTAAATCAGAGAATTGAAAGTCCCTTCCCATATGAATCACATGTTTGTATCACTAGGCACAGGTAGAAAATGAGAGGTTTCAAAAGAACCCAATAACCTGAGTTTTAAACCACAAGTTGACATAATTCTTATTACGTACTATGAGGCAAAACGTAAGTGATATGAAAAAGTTTTTAATAGTTAGGACAAGGACAAAGACCAAAAAGACAGAGGCATGTTTGTATGTCTATACATAATATATTTTTCATGGATAATTGAAAGCAGAGGAGATGATATTGGAAGAAAATCCACTAATAATAATAATTTAAGTTTAAGAAAGTCCCCCAGGACTTACATGAATAAGATCAAGAGTAAAAGTGTGCTCTTTTACATGCCAGAGACTTCAATAATATTTTCTCACGGTATAGATAAGGGAAATCCAAATAATTCTTAAGTCACTAAATGAAAATTAAAGTCTGTCTTGAGAATTATTGGACCAGGATCTAGTTAATTTTCTACTAACATAAATCTGGGGAGTTGAAAGATAAGAAAGACAAGGTCAGATCTCTAAAAATCAATGTACATAAAAAGTACTTTCAGAATTTAAAAAACAGAGTAATAAAGAATAATATATAAATAATAGGAACCATATATTAGAGATAAAATGGCTGTATTCTGATTAACAGAACTTTTTGAGTATTAGGCAAAATTAATAAAGACCCATATAGTTAAAATATTACATAATATTTTTCAGTTGTTCAAAGTCTAAGAAAAAATTACTTTTATAAGAATACAAACTGAAAAGAAGCAAAGTAAAATGAGTCAGATTGGTATCAGAAATTTCAGTGAAAGAAAGAAATGAAGCAGCTACAGTTTTAAAAGAACAATGTATTGCCAAAGAGTTCTAAGCCTGACTAAGTTATCATGTAAGTGCTAGGACAATAGAGAGGCAATTTTAGTCAAAGAAATAATTTGAAAAAAAGAATTTTCATCCATGCACATTTATGGAAACTAAAACTCAAATAACTCAAAACAGAAGATGAGTTCATATGATAAAATATATTACAACAAAAAAATGTATTATAGGAAGAAGCATGGGGGTGCAGGATTGGCAAAAGTGGGAAACTGCCACGGGGTGGGAGGGAGCACAGCTCATCAACAAGGGTACCTGCATAGTGACCATTTGTATACCTAACCCTGAATTGTACCCCACATCTTCAAAATTAAAAATAAATCAGTGTGACTTTTTGAAAGTATAAAACTGTTACCTTTTCTTCTCTGAATATGTGTTCCAATTCAAAGTAGAAGACAGATTGAATGTTGTAGAAGAAATTGTTAAAGTATTCAGTCAAAAGTTAAAACTAATAAATAAAAATAAGAGATGTTTCTTTTAAAAAACTACAAAAATAATTCACTCATGAGTAGTTTAATGAAAAGGCAGAGATAGCATGGATATATATATATGTGTGTGTGTGTGTGTGTGTGTGTGTGTATAGAAATAGATAATTTAGAATAAGAAATAATATACCCTTAAAATATAACTTAGAGGACATATAGGAGACAATATATGTGGACAAATCTTGATAAAATGGATTTTTTTTTAAAGAAAATAATCATATGTTTCTAAAATAAATCTATTCTGGTAATAAATAATTTTCTAGTTTATAAAGACTACTCAATTATTTACTGACTATTTAGTGTTGGTGAAATGTATTCTCATGGAAATAATTTTATTTTATATCCATTTACTATTTTGTTATCAAAATTATTAATCATAAAAGAGGGAAAATTCATTTTCCCCAGGTATATTAAAATATCTAAACATAATTGCACTATATTATACCCAATCCTTAACCAATTGCCAAGCAGACTGTCCTCTATAAATGGGTGGGAAGCATTTGTAGTAATTTTGGTAACTTTCCTTGGTACATTTCCTTGAAGAAATGGTATTGACCTGAGACAGAGAACATAAGTAGAAATTAACTAAAAAAAAAAAGGTGGTAAATTATTCTTTTCAAATAGAAGGAAGAGCATGTGTACTATGAGAACATACAAAGAAGGTCAATGTGACTAGCTGAAGAGAGAGTAATTGGATAATGTTGAAAATGTAGGTAAGAACTAATCCAGGCAGAAAATGTGTGTGTTAAGAGATTTTACCTTATCTTTGTAAAAAAAAGCATCATTCAGAAGTTTGAATCTATTTCCTTATATGGGTAACTTTCACTCAACAAAAAAGCAGTTGGCTCTGCAGTCAGCATCTACCCCCGGTGTCTTACAATCCTTAATCTTGAGTGGAAAGTTTGTCAACTTAAATTTTGAAAGTATCTGTTTTTCTCTGATCCAAACAAAGCCAGTCATTTGGCAAACCCAAGCCACATAAACAACACTCTCAGTCAACTTTTCTAATCCTAGAAGAATTCTCTATAGGGAAAAACACTTCCATAACATAATCAACTGTGGAAATGTATACCAGATATATTAATTATTGTGATATTTTATCCCTAAATGTCAAAAGACAATTAAGATTTTCCAGTCATAGATGGATTGATAACAAGCACCATAAAAAGATTAAGATTAAATACACATGAATGAATTAATAAAACTAAACTCAATGGAACTGAAAGTGATTTAGAATATCGAAAATAAACTTAAATATATTGGTATCTCAAGACAATGGAGAAAAATATATCACATCTATACAAGGACATGGAATAACCTAAGAGCACTAGTCTATACAAATATCTTTACTAGACTATGGTGAAGTAGTATTAGGTATATTTAATCATCTGATAAATAAAACATCAGGAGTTAATAATCAAGAGATCTTGATCCTTTGTTAATATTATAAATACCCATGTAGGAGCTTAAAGACGATCTTAAAACCTGGCCTCAATTCTTTTGCTGCAGAAGTTGTGATTCCACAGATTCAGTGTGATTCCAGGATGTCAGCATTTTTTAGAGCTCTCTAGAATATTTTTCCAGCTAAGTTCAAGACTCGCTGCTTTAAGACAGATAGGGCTCCAAAACTCTGAACTTTGTTATTACCACATAATGGTTTAAATTCTGTATCATCTTCTAAGCCAGGATGGAGATAATTTTTATAAAATTCCTCATATCATTTGCTACAGCACTATATTCGTCATATGAATCTTGTCTTTAGAATTCATATACGTATATGATACATAAAGTAGATTAAAAAGAAAAATGTCTGTTTGTTGCTGATACTCCTTAATTCCTCCAGGGATTTGCAAGTTCTAAAATGTAGCATTTATTGCTTATTATAAATGTAGAATATTAAGAATGCCCTCAGCTTGCAAATATTAGTCATTGTGATTCTGTTGGTTTTCATTTATTTTATAAATGGTCTGCTGTTTCTTTTTCCCACTGCAGACATGACTCCAAACTATACTTGTGGGGAAGAAAATGCATAACTGCTGTATTTTATAGTGGTAAGAAAGCCATTCAATAGAATTACTGCCTTTTCTATTATATATTTTTACATAGCACATAATATATATATTTTCTACCATTGAATAGCAAAAATATCTCTCCTCCATTGTGCATTTCTACATATCATGTATCCCAATATTAATAAATCTACATTCTCTTAACATTCCTCAGTGAATAGATTTAGTTTTATGCAACAGGACATTCAAACAGTCTTGTCAATTCAGATAGCATGTATCATTAAAATTGTAATTGAAATAACAAATCCATGACAGCCCTCAAGATTTCAAGAACATATTTACAAGGTACAGAGCTTACAAATGAAGACTGGTAATTTTTCTTCTTTTTTTTTTTTTTTCCTGCGGCTGATGTTTGTAAAAGTAAAATTTTATGCCAATGTTCAAATATATTGGTGTTTACAAACACTCAAAAATTCGTCACTTTCCATTAATTTTATGCCTGTATGCATCAAGTTGTAAACAATTTTGTAACTGACACACCTTGTGCAGCATTAATGCTTCTAAAACTGGGGTTCAAAATTGTCGAGAGTTCAATGAAATGGCACAGTGCTCTTATACTCTTAAATAGAGTCATGGAATGAGGAGACTTTCATATAAACACATTCATATGCAAATTATGATCAATTATGGATTAGATAAAAGTTGGGGTTGAGGAAGATGCCCAAATAATGTGTCTTTTCATAAATTAAACCATGCTCTAAAAATAAGATCTAGTAAATTTTTTTAAAAAATGAGAATTGAAATGCAAATCTGTCTTTTGGGGAAAGAGTATTCCGGAAGGGCTCATCAGGTCTTTTTTTACATGGTATTTGTTTTCTAGCTACATTTTTGCTATTTATTTTTAAAATATCGGTATGCAATTTTTCATGAGTATCTTATGTTTCTGCATGTCTGTCAAATGAAGACACTGGCAGACTTTTAGTTTTGTATTATCCTTTCTAGGATGTTTCATAACAAAAAAGCATTGAAAAACCGCTTCTGGGCCGGGGTCAGTGGCTCAGCCTGTAATCCCATGCTTTGGGAGGCAGAGGTGAGTGGATCGCCTGAGCCCGCGGGTTCGAGACCCGCCTGGGCAAAGTGGCGAGACCTCATCTCTACAACAAATCAAAAAAATTAGCCGGGCTTGGTAGCGCGCGCCTGTAGTTCCAGCTACTTGGAAGGCTGAGGCGGAAGGATCGCCGGAGCCCTGCGGGTCAAAGCTGCGGTGGCCTGGAGTGTGGCACTGCACTCCAGTCTGGGTGACAGAGTGAGACTCCAACTCAAAAAAAAAAAAGAAAAAAGAAAGAAAAACTGCTTCTGGAGTAAAGAACAGATTTGTTTGCTGCCAGAGATAATCAATGCAATAACTCTTTCTGGGATTAAGCTTGGACACGCTTGCTTTCAACCCATTATAAAAGAGTAGGGTTCCTTAAATTCAGGATATCTCAGACATTAAACAATTTCACTATGTATGAAGAATCCACTGGACCTACCTGCTTCTCTTTTTTGGAGATAAAAACTTCTTTCTAGAAGTTAGCAAAGAGCATTCACGGTGCATTGGAGAAGTTTTTTTTTTATGATTTGGTTCTTTGAGTTTTTAAAATATTTTTAGAGTCAAAATCATTCCTGATACTCCTGTCTCAGCCTCCTGAGCAGCTAGGACTACAGGTATGTGTCACCACGCCTGGCGGACTATGACTATATATATTATCATTGATCTAGAATCTAGGGATGGTGGGGGTTGCTGCTTTAAAAGAATGTGGTTGTATTAAGAATAAAAGGGAAGGATGCATTCTACATAAGAAACCAAGCATCATTACTTTTGAATATTTCCTCTATTATATTTTTAACAGGATAGTTTGTATCTGAGTATGGTATTGATTTAGTACGTAGTATCTGGTCATTCTAGGCTTATTTATAATTCGGAAGACTTTCTTAATTTATCATCTGGAATTTTCTAGGTACGATGTTATGTCAGCTACAAAGAGTGATGATATTTGGAGACTCAAGGAAAATATATACCTCTCATCATTCTCTCTTTTAAGTTGATAAATTCAAAACACATGACCATCCTTGACAGACAGCTTTTTAAACCACATCATTGTCTAAATAAACCAATCACATAAAAGTGACTTTAATCTAAAGAAAGTTTTGGAGCTTTATAAATGGCAATACATCTATCTAAAAGAAGTACCAAGACTGAATAAAAATACAATATATTGTGTACAAGCTTCCTACCAGGTATAAGAACACATTATAAACTTACTATAATCAAATTGTTTTTATAGTGGTATAGAAATAAACAAATAAATCAATGAAAGTAGTATTAAGTTTAAATCCAAATATGAATATAAATTTATATGAATACATATTCATTTGCATATAAATACTTAGTATGTAGTAAGTATGGTATTAAAATTGTTATGAAAATAATAGGTGTTAATGTAGTACTGCAAACATTCTGGTTGCCTAATTAAACCTTTCTGTGACCAAAAATGTTGAGATGTATCAATGATTTTTATGTTAAAATATAATTAAAGCACCAGATTAATAATTTTAAAATAACTATAAATAATCTCTAGGTAGAAATGATCTTAAGCATGTCAAAATCTTTGCCACACTCTGTTTAGACACATTCTAGTATTGAATACACTGTGCATAAGATTCTAGCAAACCCCAAAGTCTGTATTTTGAAAATGAAACCAAGGTTTGATTTTGAGGCTGAACAACTATACTAGAATATTCTAGAAGTCTTCTAATAACTGCAAAAATTAGCTTGGCATAATTTTCATGGCAGCAATTGAAAAGTAATACAGGAAATCTCCATTTATATAATAATCTTCAGATCAATTTGTCAATACTAACAGCATTTCAAATTTAATTATTCTTTGACCTAAATATCTAGCTCCTATCAATTTATCTTTCAACCATTCTCATATAGACACACAGAAATAAAGTATCCAGAGATATTAATTTTTTGTATTGTTTGCAACATGAAAACCAAAACAAATAACTGGGCACTATATAAATAGCCATAAATAATTTTAATTTGTATAATACTGTGACATAATAAAATGTTATCCAGTTTTTAAAAACTATGACATATACCTCTGTCTGTTTTTATAGAAATATCACTGAGATAAAATGTTTGCAGCTTATTTTAAAAAGCAGAAAGATTTGCATATGTGACATGGAAATATTATGATGGTATATCATTGACTAAAAGACATGAAATACATTTCTGTAGCTAAGATTCCTTCTTCATATGAATAAAGTAATCAGTAATGTTTTATATCCAATACCCAAATACACATTATTTAGTAATTTGGGGGGGGGTAAATAGGAATAAAGCAATAAGAAAAGGTTTCATTTTTATATTTCACTTTTTTTAGTCTTTAGATGCCTGTATTATTTTAATAACAGTAATAAAAACAACTACTCCTTTGTGCACAGAGTGTTTTGTGTTTCATGGATGTGAGTACTACATGCATGCGGTACACATGCATGCATGCTATTATCACATGCAATCCATGCCCTGAAATAAGAGATTTCCATTTCCACTGTGTAATAATAAGATGATACCTCAGTCAACACTAAACACTGGAGGGAGTAGCCATTCAGTTCTGAGAAAATATGAGAAGAAAGCAGTGGTGGTGAGCATAGATCAGGGTACAGGCTGCTAAGGGCATCCATGCTTTTCCATCCTGAGAAACGGCGCCATAGAGGGAGAACACTCTGCAGAAACCCGCTACCATTTCCAAATTTGCAGGCGAGAGAGGGAGACAAATTTAGCTTTGGGTCACAGGAGCAGAAGGCCACACATGCTTCCTCCTACAGTGTAATCAATAACATTGCCAGAGTAACTTGTTGATCACAGGGACAGCACAGTGAAGAAAACAAGTAGGAAGACTGAGGATGTGAGGATCCCCCAGATAGCAAGCGATGGGAAGCCAAGAGGAATGAATGCAGCAATGAGCCGGCATAACTGGTAAAGCCTAAGAGAAATGTCTGAGGAAAAAGCAGCAGCTTCATCAAACACAAAATAAAAAAAATACAGAGATGCATTTCCCTTGGACTGCCAATGGCTTTGGCACCCTTCCCAATTAAGCTGATTCACTGCTCAACTGGAAACATAAATTTACTTCAGGCAGACTTGCAGCTTAAGCTCCAAAGAGACTTTCTAGCAAAATTCAAGTAGATGGTTATTGGTAACAAGGTGAAGCTAGCCACACACAGGTTTGTTAGGAGAATTTAAAAAAAGAAAAAGAGAAGTCTGAATGTCATACATGTCAGCTAACATGAAAAAGATTTCAGAAAAATAATATATAAACTGTGCAGCTTAAAAGAAAGATTTAAGAAGAAGAGCAATCGTTTTCCTAAAAACAAGTAATAGAAAAGCAAAATTGTTAAAGTACCATTTTGTATTGTCAAACAAAAAGTGTAAAAAAAAAAAACCAGAATGGGCAAGGTGCAGTGGCTCATGTCTGTAATTCTAGCACTTAGGGAGGCCACAGTGAGAGGCCTGGAGTTCCAGACTAGCCTAGGCAACATAGCAAGACCTTCTATCTACCAAAACAAAACAAACAAACAAACAGAAATTAAAAAATGCAACCGGGCATGGTGGCATGTGCCTGTCATCTCTGCTATTTGGGAGGCTGAGGTGGAAGGATCACATGAGCCAAGGAGGTCCAGGCTGCAGAGAGTCATGGTCCTGCCACTGCGCTCCAGCCTGGTGAACAGAGTGTGACTCTAACTCAAAAAAAATAATAATAATAACAAACAAGCAGAATAGCACTAGACAGTACATATTTAAACTTTTCCAAAATGGACAAATAAGTGCTTGGAGGAAAATACAAAGCCTGAAATATTTTTATTTTCGGGAAAGAAAGAATAAAAATAATAAAGCTAAGCATTCAATGCAAAAGTTTAAGGAAGACATAGGAGAAATTAATTCACAAAGACTAAATAATAACAATTTAAGAACCTAAAAAAAGCACAGAAAGATTTAAAAATTCATTTAAATATTGATTATTTGAAAAGATTAGTAAAAATACTTCTAAAGAAATAACAAAGACATCTAGTCAATATATTGAAGAAAACTGGGGAAAATACATGTAAGATATGTATCTGCAATATTACATGTTCCGGTATACATTGGATATATACATGCACAGAGGGAGAGAGAGCGTGGGGGAGGGGAAGAGAGAGAGAGAGAGAGAGAGAAAGAGAGGACAAGGGAGAGTCTGTGAGCCAAAGATATGTTGATATCCTAATTTGGATATATTCAATTCAAGGAGTAGTTAGTTATTATTATAGTTTTTATTACAGTTGCTATCATAAATGCTTCTGCTTCCTTTCCTATAACTCCAGTCATCATTATAGGGTTTTTTTAAGTAACTAAATGAAAGCTAGATTTTTTTTTTTACAAATTGGTCAAATAGTAGCAAGCCAAATATATAGAAATACTATATGGACACATTCTACTATTAAATGAGCCACATAAGATTCTAGTAAACCTATTATTCTGTGCTTTGAAAATGTCTGGCTTGGTTTTGTGTCTGACAACTACACTGAAATATTCTGGAGGTCTGGTCTTTGATAACTGTAAGGGTATTTGAATCCTGCCTTTAGAACATTGTTACGCTACCTCTTGAAATTAGCTGTCCTAGCTAGATCACCACGAGGGCAAAAACTGAAACTTTTTTGAGCTTAAAGAAGAAGTCTGTGCTGCACGCCTCTGTGGAAAAATTTAGACTCAAACGCCCATTTGTCACCTTTTTTTCTTACTTGTTATTTTTTTACTTTATTATTATTTTTTATTATAAAGATGTGGGGTATAATTCAGGGTTAGGTATATGGGCGTTGATTATGCAGGTACCCTTGTTGATGAGGTGTGCTCCTCCCTCCCCTAGCAGTTTCCCTCAACTGCCAATCCCACCCCACTCCCCTGACAATTTCCCACTACTGCCAATCCCTTTCTTATAGTATTATGACCATTGTTCAAGGTCCACTTATGAGTGAGAACATATGGTCCTCTGTTCTTTGTTTCTGTGATAGATCACTGAGTATGATTGACTCTAAATCCATCTAAGTTGCTGCAAAGTCCATATGTTTGTCCTTCTTTATGACTGCATAATATTCCATCGTGGATATGTACCATTTTTTCATCCAGTCCAGCTTCTATGGGCAACATAGTTGGTTCCATGATTTGCTATTGTTAATAGAGCTGCACCAAACATATGTGTGCAGGTATCATTTTTGTAGAATGATTTGAGTTCCTCCGGGTGTATTCACAACAGGGGAATTGCTGGGGTCATATGGAAGGTAAAAACCAAAGAATGTCACTTTTTTCTAACTGTTGAAAGCTATAGAAACCAGAAGATAAATTTATACATGAACAAAGTAGGCAAATTTGTAGCCCCCATTAACAAAATATTAGAATAATAAAAAAGACACTGCCTTATATGTGTAAGTTATAAGCAGTTTATAAGACAACTACATGTAGATTCAAATATAAGGAATGAGAAAAATCTCCGTAGATTAGAAAATATTCTAGGAAGATGTCTTCGAAGACTAATGAAAATAAAACTAAAATTTAAATATTGTCATAGATTTAAAAGGATCAAAATGTTTCCAAGTAATTACTTCCCAGAAAAAGGCTTAAGATGATTTATAAATTGCAACGATATTCAATACCCAAAAGATAAAATTTACTGTGTCTGGTATCCCATAAAATATCACCAGCCAGGTGATGGTGCAGGAAAGTATGACCCATAATAAAGAGAAATAAATTAGCTAAAAAACACCCAGAACTGACACAGATGTTAACTCGAGCAAGCACAGACTTTAAAACTATTAGTATGACTATACTCCATATGTTGAGTCACTTTGAAAAATAATTTAACAGTTTCTTAAAAATTAAACATATACTAACCATATGATCTAGATATTCCACATGAAAGAAAAATAAAAGCTTATGTTTATACAAATATTTGTAAGTAAATGCTCATAGCAGCATTATTTTTAATACCCCGAATGTGAAAATATCTCTGATATCTGTCACAAAATATAAGGTAAACAAATCATGGTAGATCCATACAACAGAATGTTACTCATCAATATAAAGGAATGAACTATTGGCACACACAACATGAATGAATCTCAATCTAATTATGCTGAATGAAAGAAACCAGAAAAAAATAGTACATATTGAATGACTCATTTGTATAAAAGTCTATAAAAGCAAACTAACCCGGCGTGAAAGAAAGCAGATCAACTGTTCTGAAGATTAAGATAGTGGTAGGAAGGAGGAACTACACATTAAAATTTTGAAGGGTGATGGATATGTTTATTTTCTTTACTGTAATTGTCTATACAATATATGTATATACTCACAGAAACATATGTACATATATGTGGGTGCTGACAAAATTTATCAAATATTAGTGTGTATAATAGACAAAATCTGAAAACAATCCAAACATCATCCACAGATTAATAAATAAATATTGCTATTTATTTTATGCCAATTCATACTTCAATATATCTGCTTTAAATGCCAAGAAAATACCATTTTTTACTAGCCAATATTTCCAAATTTCAAGGTAAAACCTGTACTATTTTAACTATCTACCAGCATAGAAAGTGAAACAAATTTTCTCTAATATTTTTACCAAGGTAACATGAATCTTAATTTTTAATTATCACAGAAAATATAAAGTGCATTTTCACATTTAGGAATTCTAAATAAAATCATTTGCTAAGAGTACAGAAGAAACTCTATTAAAATCAAATGAACAATAACAATTGCTTTCTGTCACACTATTATGTAATTTATTTCTACATTAAATATGAATATTAAATTAAAAATAATGCACACCAAAGTACAAGTATTATTATTTTTAAAAACAGTTTATGAAAAAACCCATTAAAATACTTAGAAAGATTGTTAAAGAATAAGCAATTATTGCAATATCTGATTGAAAGTAAATGCACACAAAAATTTCTACTATAATTAGTTATAAAATGAAAGAAATAATTTTTATCTCAAACTCTAAAGTATAATATAAACTATCTAGACAAAAGTTAACATTAAATAAATGTCCTATGTGAAGAAAACATTAAAACTTTACTGACAGTTGTATAAGAAGGCACAAAAATGTGGAAATACATTGCTTATTTGTTGATATGATAATTCAGCCTTGCAAAGATGTAAATTGTTCCTTTACTTACTTATTTAAAAGGTTGGGAATGTTGTCGTCTGTTTCATGTTGCTATAACAGAATTATCTGTGTTATTTATAAAGAAAAGAGATCTATGTAGCTCCTGGTTCTGCAGGCTGGAAAGTAAGAGAAATATGGTATTGGTATCTGCTCAGTATCTGGTGAGGACCTCGTGTTAGGCTGAATTATGGAAGAGAAGACCAAAAGGGGAATGGACACCTGCAAAAAGAGGAACCCTGAGTCCTGTCTTTAAAACAACCCATTCTCCAGGGGGCTAATAATTTCCATGACAACTACTGTAGTCTCATGAGATTAAGAACTCACTACCACCACAAGAAAGGCACCAAGCCATTCATGAGGTATCTACACTCATGAACCAGACACCTTCCATTATACTTCACCTTCCAACACTGTCACACTGGGGGTCAAATTTCAATATGATTTTTACTGTGGACAAGCCATATTGAAACCACAGCAAATATCTATATTTAAATGTAT
>CAUYQG010230916.1:0-17202 GCA_963574415.1 Tarsius wallacei
GCCATCTATGAGAAACCCATAGCCAGCATACTGCTAAACAGACAGAAATTGAAATCGTTTTCCCCGAAAACCAGAACAAAGCAAGGATGCCCACTCTCACCCCTCTCATTCAACACAGTTTTGAAAGTCCTAGCTAGAGCAATCAAACAAGAGAAGGAAATTGGGATATCCAAATAGGAAAAGTGGAAGTCAAGTTATCCCTCTTTGCAGACAACATGATTCTATACCTCGAAACCCCAAGAGAATCTGTGAAAAATCTCCTTGCACTGATAAAGGAAACATATCTTTTTATCCATTCTATATGAAAGGCATTTGCCATTATCTCATCATTTCAAAGCAATCATCTCTAAAATTAGAGGGTATTTTGCACATGAAGACATCTTCTACTGGGTAAAAGATTGCTCATGTTCTAATTATTGTTGTCTATACATGTTAACCTATGAATAGGTTTGTTTGTCATAATCTAAGTGATGTGCATAGTTAGTAGTGCACATGTTGATGTTGCATTCTAAGCAATGCAACTGAAAAAAAAATTGTCAGATTCATCAGTACAGTTGAACACTTTAAAAGCAATAATTGGCTGATATAACTGATTTGTACATTCATCAGAACCATCATTAAAACTGAGCACATCAACTTGTTGAAAACTTATTGGTGTAAAAACTTGAAGTTTAATTGACCCATAATGCACTTGATCAGATGCCAGCAGCTTGGAAGGGAAACTCACTGTATCATTTGAAGAAATGCTTCTTTACCAACATGACAAAGAGGACAATGTAATATAGAACACCACAGACTTTGATGATTCTGAGTTGAAAATGATTCAGAATAACAGGACTATGACTATAAAAAGTTTTAAAACTAGGTTAAATTATTTCATGTATATTTTCTGTTTTGTACATTCACAATTGTGAATGATATATGCTTTAAAATGCATGACTAGGTCTAACCTTTTAAAAAGAAAGGTAAGATACACATGATACTTAGGGACAAAAATAAATGCTAAGATTTCTTGTTTTTTTCAGTAATATTGCTGTTTCTAATGTTTTATGGTCATTTTGAAAGTATGTCATATATGTTGTTATAAAACAGCAAATAATTTATGGTTTTAGAAATCAAATTTCTATATTAAATAAAATAGATGCACATATACGATAAAATAATAATTGAAACAATGTAATATAAAATTTGAACTAGAAGTAAGTTATTATTTGAGCTGGAAGAAAGTTATTTTTATTTATTTATTTATTTTCTTTATTTTAAAGATGTGGGGTACAATTTAGGGATAGGTATACAAATGTTCGTTATGCAAGTACCCTTGTTGATGAGGTGGGCTGCTCCCTCCCCTGGCAGTTTCCCTCAACTACAAATCCCTTTCTTATAGTATTATGATAATTTTTCAAGATCCGTTTATGAGTGAGAATATATGGTACTCTTTTCTTTGTTTCTGTGATAGATCACTGGGTATAATATAATCTAAATTCATCCAAGTTGCTGCGAAGTTCACATGATTGTCCTTCTTGATGGCTGCATAACATTCCATTATGTATATGTATCACTTTTTTTACCTGGTTCAGTTTGGTGGGCAACATGGTTAGTTCCATGTTTTTGCTATTGTGAACAGAACTGCAACAAACATGCATATGCAGGTATCTTTTTGGTAAAATGACTTGAGTTCCTCTGGGTAAATTCCCAATAGGGGGATTGCTGGGTCATATGGAAGGTCAATTTCTACTCCTTTCAGAAATTGCCACACTGTCTTCCAAAGAGGTTGCACTAGTTTACATTCCCACCAGCAGTGTACAAGCAATCCTTTTTCTCTACATCTTCACCAGCAGCTGTGGTTGTTGGTTTTATTAATGATGGCCATTCTTAACGGGGTTAGGTGGTATCTCAATGTGGTTCTGATTTGCATTTTTCTGGTGATTAGTAAGGCTGAGCACTTTTTCATGTGTCTGTTGGCTGCCGGTATATCTTCTTTTGGGAAGTGTCTATTCATGTCTTTTGACCACTTTTTAATGGGGCTATTTGTTTATTTCCTTTTGGTGCATTTGAATTCCTTGTAGATACTAGACAATAGGGCTATACAGTTGGCAAATATTTTTTCCCATTCAGTGGGCTGTCTTTCTTGATGGTTTCTTTTGCTTTGCAGAAGTTTTTCAGTTTGATGAGGTCTCAAACTGAAGTTTTTCAGTTTGATGAGGTCTGAAACTGAAGTTTTTCAGTTTGATGAGGTTTCACTTGTCTATCTTATCTTGTATAGTATGGACACTTGGGGTTTTGATCAGGAATTGGTTGCCAGTTCCAATTTCTTATAGTTTGAGGTTTTACGTTTAGATCTTTGATCCATTTAGAGTTAATTTTCAAGTATGGTGATAGGTAGGTGTCCTGTTTCAATCTTCTGCATGTAGTCAGCCAGCTTTCCCAGCACCATATTCTGAATAGGTTCTCCTCTCCCCAGTGGTTGTTGTTGGAAGCTTTGTCGAAGATGAGTTGGTTGAGAAATTTAGGCTTTGCTTCTGGAATCTCTATCCTGTTCCATTGTTTCATTTACCTGTTCTTGTATCAGCACCAGGTTGTTTTGATTATTGTAGTCTTATAGTGAAGTTTGAAGTCTGAAAGTGTGATACCTCCTGCTTTGTTTCTTATGCTAAAGATTGTTTTGGCTATTCATGGTCATTAATGTTTCCATATAAATTTCTGAATTTTTATTTCCAGTTCTGAGAAGAATGATGTTGGTAATTTGATGAGTACTGTGTTGAATCTCTAGACTGCCTTTGATACGATGGACATCTTAACAATGTTGATTCTTCCTATCCATGAGCATGGAATATTTTTCCATTTGTTTATGTCTTCTTGGATTTCTTTGAGCAGTGTTTTGTAGTTCTTATTGTATAGGTCTTTCACTTCTCTGGTTAGTTAGATGCCAAGATATTTCTTTTTGTGTGTGTGGTGATTTTGAATGGTATTGAACTTTTTATTTGGTTATCTACCTGTTTGTTGTTGGTGTATAGGAATGCAACTGTCTTTTGCACATTTATTTTGTATCCCAAAACTTTGCAAAGTCCTTTATCAGTGCCAGCAAGTTTTTGACAGATTCTCGTGGATTTTCAAGGTATAGGATGATATTGTCAACAAAGAGGAATAACTTGACTTCCTCTTCTCCCATTTGGATACCCCTGATTTTCTTCTCTTGTCTAATTTCTCTAGCTAGGACTTTCAACACAATGTTGAACAAGAGGGTGAGAGTAGGCAGCTTGTCTTGTTCCATTTTTCACTGAAAATGTTTCCGGTTTCTGTCTGTTTAGCAATATGCTAGCTGTGGATTATCATAGATGGTGCTTACTATTTTGAGGTATGCTCCTTCTATACCTAAATGTTTGAGGGTATTTATCAAGAAGGGATGCTGAATTTTATCAAAAGCTTTTTCTGAATCTAATTATGTAATCAAGTGGTTCTTTTTTGACATCTGTTGATGTATTTAATTACATTTATGGTCTTATGGATGTTGAACCAGCCCTCCATCCTAGGGATGAAGTCTACTTGGTCATAGTGGATGATTTTGTTTGCATTTTTGGATCTGATTTGCTAGAATCTTATTGAGGATATTTGTATCTATGTTCATAAGGGATATTGGCTTGTAGTTTTCTTTGCATGTTGGGTCTTTTCTCAGTTTGGGTATCAGTGTGATATTAGCTTCATAAAATGATTTGGGAGAATTCCATCTTTCTAATTGCTTGAAATACTTTCATTAAGATTGATACAAACTCCTTGTATGTTTTGTAGAATTCTGCTAGAAAGGTCCGGATCTTCTTTTTGTAGGTAGTTTTCCTATAACAGAGTCAATTTCCTGGGTGGTTAGTGGTCTATTTAGTGTCTCAATGTCTTCTTGTTTCAACCTGGGGAAGTCGTGTGGTGTCAGAAAGTACTCCATATCATTGAGGTTATCAAGTTTGTTTCCATATAGGTGTGCATAGTAATCTCTGATAATCTTTTGTATTTCTTCGGGAGTCAATTGTGATTTGAATTGTTGTACTTCTGATTGTATTTGGGCTTTTTCTCTCTTTTTCTTGGTCATGCTGACTAGGGGTCTATCAAATTTGTTAATTCTTTCAAAGAACAAGCTTTTAGTTCTGTTGATGTTTTCTATATTTTTGCTTTCTATGTCCTGTATTTGGGCTCTTATTTTGGTAATCTGGATTCTTCTGCTAAAGTTAGGGTTCTGGTGGTCTTCTTTTTCCAGCTCCCTTAAGTGATTTGTTAGGCTGTCAGCTTGTGATCTTTTCATTTTCTTGATGCGTGTTCACAGAGATATAAATTCCCCTTGTAGAACAGATTTCAAGGTATCCCAGAGGTTTTGGTAAGATGTTTCTTCATTTTCATTTATTTCTAGGAATCTTTTAATTTCTATTTTGACTTCAGTGTTGACCCAGTAGTTGCTCAGCATCATGCTGTTTAGTGTCCATGTCTTTGGAGAAAATTTGTTGGTGTTTATATTTGTTTTTATTACACTGTGGTCTGATAAGGTGCGTGACAATATTTCAATCTTATAGAATTTGTTTATGCTTGATTGATGTCTGAGGATGTGATTGACTTTGGAGTACATTCCATGTGGTGATGAGTAGAATGTATATTCTGTGATTATTGGGTGGAATATTCTGTAGGTATCTATTAAGTCCATTTGGTTGAGTGTCAAGTGTAGGTTCCAGATCTCCTTGTTGATTTTTTTCTTGATGATCTATCTAGGACTGTTAGTAGGATGTTCAGGTTCCCTGCTAAAATAATGAGTCAATATCTTTTTCTAGTTTACTTAGTAGTTGCTTTATGAATGCTGGTGCTCTGGTATTGGGTGCATATGTTTAGGGTGGATATTTCTTGTTGATGGATTGAACCTTTTATCATTATTTTATGTCCTTTCATATCTTTTTTCATTTTTGATAGCTTAAATGCTGTTTTGTCTGATATTAGAATCATGACCCCTACCTTCTTTTGTGATCCATTTGTCTGGAAACTTGTTTTCCATCCTTTGACTTTGAGTCTGTTTGCATCTTGTGGTGAGATGAGTTTCCTGGATGCAGCAAATATGTGGGTCATGGTTTCTTATCCAGTTTGCCATTCTGTGTCTTTTCAGTGGTGCATTTAGTCCATTAACATTCAGGCTGATTTGAAATTGATTGTTTATCCCTGTCATGAGGTTCTTATAAAGATTTTCTTTGTTTGTTTGTTTTCTTTTAGCTTTGGAGTTGATGGATGTGTGTGTTTTCAAATTTGTTGTTGTGATGTATTCTCTTGATTCTGTTGCTCTGCTGCTCTCTTGGGAAGTAAGTGGTCATTCTTTGTTTTTCTTTCTTCTGTGCTTAATATCTTTTTTTTTTTTTGAGTTGGAGTCTCACTCTGTCACCCAGGCTGGAGGGAAGTGGCATGCTCCTGGCCACTGCAACCTCAACCTGCTGGGCTCCTGCAATCCTTCCACCTCAGCCTTCCAAGTAGCCAGAACTACAGACATGCACTACCACACCTGCCTAATTTTTTATTTATTGTAGAGATGGGGTCTTTCCAAGTTTCCCGGGTGGGTCTCAAACCCATGGGTTCAGGCAATCCTCTTGCCTTGGCCTCCAAAAGTGCTGGAATTATAGGCTGAGCCACCGAGCCTGACCCTTAATACCTTTTTTTTTTTTTTTGAGTTGGAGTCTCACTCTGTCACCCAGACTGGAGTGCAGTGGCTGCTCCCAGCCACCGCAGCCTTGACCTGCTGGACTCTGATGATCCTTCCGCCTCAGCCTTCCAAGTAGCTGAAACTACAGGTGCACACTACCACGCCTGGCTAATTTTTTGATTTATTGTAGAGATGAGGTCTTGCTTGCCCAGGTGGGTCTCGAACCCGTGGGCTCAGGCAATCCAGCCTCCCAAAGGTGCGGGATTACAGGCTGAGCCACTGAGCCTGGCTCTTAATACCTTTTTAAGTGTCTCCTGTAGAGCTGGTCTGGAGGATGCATAATCTCTTAGGGATTGGATATCTGGGAAGGTTTCAATTCTCCATCACTGATGAAGCTGAGTTTGGCTGGGTAGGAAATTCTTGGTTGGAATTGTTTTTCTTTGTGGACTTTGAATATTGGACTCCAGACCCTTCTTGTTAGTAGTGTTTCTGCCAAAAGGTCTGCTGCTATTCTGATTGATTTTCCCCAGTAGGTAGTCTGAACTTTCTCTCTTGCTGCCTTTAGGATTTTTTTCTTTTGTGCTTACTTTGTATAGGTGAATTACTATATGTTTAAGGGTTGGTCTTCTCATTTGATGTCTTATGGGGGGGCGTCTCTGTATCTCTTGTGTTTAGCTGGTCACATATCTGTTGGGATGGGGAAAGTTTTCTTGGATAACCCCTGGAATACTATCTCCAAGGTGTTCTCCATTTCTCTTTCTTCTTCTGGGATACCAATCCAGCATATGTTTAGCCTATTGATATAATCACACATCTCTTGTTGGCTTTGTTCTTTTTTTCTGAGTTTTCTTTTTATGTTTTTTACAGATTGGGTTAATTCTATGTTCTTGTCTTCAAGTTCTGAGATTCTTTTTTCTGCTAGATTAATTCTGTTTTCCATGCTTGTTATCTTGTTATTTATTTTCTGAATGAAATTTTGTATTGCCAAAATCTCTGTTACAAGTTCTTTCAGTGTTATATCTTGTCTTTTTTGAGTCTTATTCACTCTTTCCATCCATTCCCTAATCCCTATGGTATTCTGGGTTCAGTCTTTGGTGACTTCCATTGTTTGGGCTCTGAGGACTTATTTTTGAGGTGTTTTCTCTTTGTTATACTTGAAATTACCTGTGGTCTTCTCTGGTTTTTCCTCATTTATGACAGGTCTCTTTTTTTTCTCTTTAGTTCCATTATTCAGTGGAAATGGGAGAGGCTTTTACTTCTGATGTTGGTCCAGCCCTCTATTCTTCCCTGATCCAGACTCTGAATTTGTTCTATTTTGAAACAAGACTGTGGATGGGAAACTTTGCTGTCTCTTGTAGTTTTGAAAGTCAAATAAGTAGAGGATGGGGAGCACTGATCTCTTTGGAGGTCTTCCTCATTCTTTTCTGGCCAGACCCTTTGTCCCATGACTGGATCAAGGTAGGGGTTGCAGCACCTGAGACTCAGCACTTGCCCTGACCCTCTGAAGTTTGTGCTTTCAGGATATTCCCTCTGGGTCACAATCAACCTCTGAGTAGTTGATGCACCAGACTGTTGCTCCATGGTGAGCAAATCAGACCATTTTCCTGGCCCATTTTCAAGATGGTGGCATGGTGCCTCTTTTGTCTTCTCTGGTGGAACTCTGCCTCTGGAATCCCTCTGCAGCCCTTGCTGTCAGTGTCTGGTCAGACACTGCAGTGGTGAGGCAAAGCCTGGAGCCAGCAGTCTCTCCTGCTGCAGTGGTGAGGCAGAGTCTGGAGCTGGTAATCTCTCCACTGCTTCTTTGCAGGAAATCTTTCATCAGTTTAAAAAAATGGTGCTCAGCTTCTGCAACCTGGGAAGTGCTAGGGACCAAGCAGAACAGCTGCAGCACCAGTTGCTTTACTAGGAGGACCCTTGCCACTTACTCATGAGCCCCCACTTAGTCAGTCTATCCAACATCTTCTTCTCAGGAAGGGTTTTGTTTATTTGAAAAAAAAAGTGGTACTCAGCTTCCACATCCTGGGAATTGCAGGAGTTCAAGCTGAGCACTAGGAGAGCTGCACACCAGCTCTCACCAGGAGAGCTGTGGCACCAGCCACCACTCCAGGAGAGTCCTGACTGCTTGCTCCTGACCCCTCACTCAGTCACTCACTCACACGTACACTCATTCACTGACACATACACAAAATCTTCCATACACTCACTCACATTGGGACTTGCATAGTTTGACTGGCTCAGCCATCATCTTTCCAGGACTCGGGATGTTATATATTTTTAGTCTGACTACCAAAAGAGTCTAGAAGCAATGATATCCACTAACAATAAACATTTTTGTCTCTAAGTACCAGTAAATCCTCCTCTTCATTAAGAAGAATCAGGCCTTCCTGGAGATTTGGCACACTTCAGTCCTGAACAAGGAATATACGAGAAAGGCCTGGAATGTTTTACTGTGAGAAAAACATAAAGCAAACCAACAGTAATGTGAGGGTGCTAAGAAGACACAGAAGCCAACTTGAACCCCTCCATATGAGACAGTTGTAGAATTATTTGAGCATCATAGACAGAAATATTGCAGTTACTTGAAGCACATCAAATATACTAAAATCCACAAGGTTATAATTATATTCAAAAAGAGAATAAAGCAAGCAAATAATTATAACAAATGCCTATTTGCCACCATTAGAAGTGGTCATTACTCTCTGAAAATTGGTAAAGAGAAAGAATTATGCGTGAATCTTGTCTTTCATGTAGAATTTTCAGGTTTTAAACTATGCAGTTGATGAGAAAAACTCTGCTGAAAAATGGCTATGAATAAATGTCGATAGAATGAGAAAATAAGTTTTTCAAATATTCCAATCTTTTAACCTCTATAAATTTATCTGAAAAATATTTTTTATACATAATAAAACTATTAGGTAAAATGATGATGACAAACTTGTGGTGCCTAAGTACAGTATCATTCTCAGACTATTTCTTTTCGAAGCAGAAAGAGAGAGCATAAGTTTGCATTGGGAGTTATGACTGTCACTACTTTAAGTCAAAGATAAATCTCAGCATCACTAATAGTGGTACAATAAAACATGGCAGACTTCTTGATGTGTTGCAGTCTAAGGTATAAAGCATTATGTCTTTAGTAATCTTACCAAAATTATTTTAACATGAATCTAATTGAGCCTTTAGATGTAAAATATCAATTTTTGCAGGTAACAAAAAGTGATTGAAAAGTCAAATCAATGCAGAAGGTAGGAAAATTCTACAGAACAAATGGCATGCCTTTTCAATAAAGCATTGCCATGTCAAAGGGAAGACTTTTATATTTAAAGATACTGAAGAGCCATGGCAACTAAAAACAAAGAATGCATACTTTTGAATGAATAATTATCATTTATATATATACTTAGTTGGATTCTCACTTTGTCATCCAGGCTGGAGTGCAGTAGCACAATCACAACTCACCACAGCCTTGACCTCTTGATCTCAAGAGATCCTTCTGCCTTAGCCTCCCAAGTAGCTGGGACTACCAGCCTGTGCCACCATGCCAGGCTATTTTTTTCTATTTTTTTGTAAAGATGAGATCTCTCTATATTGCCTAGACTGATCTGGAACTCCTGGACTCAAGGATTCCTCTCACTCCAGCCTCCCAAAGTGCTAGGATTAGAGATTAGAGGGGTGAAACACTGAGCCTGGCTCAGATGATTGTTTTGAATAAAAATTTAAAACAAGCACTTATTTTATATTATTTATTTAACAAGTCGTTAAAATTTTTGCTGGCCCTTACAGTTGTTTGACAGCAGTGGTATGCCTTGAAAAAATAAACCTACATATTATAATTGGCATGCTATTTAATTGTCTTTTTCAATTTTTGGAATGATTGAGGAGAAGCTAAATTTGAATATGAATATATGAATAGCTGATAATTGTTATAGTTTGTCATTTTCATTAAATTTGTGAAAACGTTCTTTCTAACCTTTTGACTTAAAAGTATAATTATAATCCTCACCATATTTTTTCTTAAATATATTCAAATTGTTTCCCATATTCTCCTCACATTTGTTTGACAACCTTCCCATTTTCTCTACAAATATTTACCTCCTCCTATTCCTATACTTCTTTTCTTCTTTCTCTTTTATACCTTAATTCTTTGTGCTGATATAAGGAACCTGGTTATGTACAGTATAATCAATTTGATAAAAAATAGCTACACTGAAATAGATATGTTTCCTTTCACTATATTGATTTAAATATAAGGAGCCGGGCTTGGTGGCTAAGCCTGTAATCCTGTGCTTTGGGAGACTGAGGTGAGTGGATTGCCTGAGCCCGTGGGTTCGAGACCTGCCTGAGCAGCTTGGCAAGACCTCATCTCTACAATAAATCAGACAAAAATTAGCCTGGTGTGGTAACGCGTGCCTGTAGTTCCAGCTACTTGGAAGGCTGAGCATGCTACCGCACTCCAGTCTGGGCGATGGAGTGAGACTCCAACTCAAAATAAATAAATAAATAAATGATCATAAATAAATTTAAAGTCACCTTGAATTGTCATTTAGTTTCTTCTTAAGATGTTAAGTATGAGGGCTAAACTGGAGATATGTTTGAAATTCTTAAAATAGATTAAATTCTCTAATCAACACCCTAATTCCAGCTACTTAATCTTATAAGTTCTGATATTTATACACAATAGATTTAGCAGATAACTGAGGTGGGGACAGAATCAGGGAAAAAAAAATTGAGTAAAGAAAAAAAATGTAGAATATGACCTAAGGATAGATCAAATATGAAAAGGAGTTCAAATAGGCTAAGAAAGGAGAAAAGGATAAAATAAAATGATACAACAACCACACACTGGAAAAGAGGAGTTAATGGCTTATATTATTACAATTGCTCTGTTGTTAGAAAGAATATTGTTAAAAGGGAAATTTTAAAAATTCTAGCAAGCAACATTGTAGCTTATTCTGTAAAGGTAATTATTGAGAAAATATAAAGTTTTATTAAAACAAACTATCAAAACCACAAAACCCATACTATATCATCAAAAGAAAAACCATTTTATTATTTACTAAAATAATTTAAGAATTTAATTAACCCAGAAATGCAAATTTTTATTGAAGTAAAATAGTAATGTAATCTTAGATATATACCAAATGGCATATATTTTCTTTTTTCTTTTTTCTTTTTTTTTTGAGTTGGATTCTCACTCTGTCACCCAGACGAGCGCAGTGACCTCTCCCGGCCACCACAGCCTCGACCTGCTGGGCTCCAGTGATCCTTCCACTCAGCCTTCCAAGTAGCTGGAACTACAGGTACACGCTACCAAGCCCGGCTAATTTTTGATTTATTGTAGAGATGAGGTCTCACCAAGTTGCCCAGGCGGGTCTTGAACCTGCGGGATCAGGCAATCGACTCAGCCTCCCAAGGCACAGGATTACAGGCTGAGCCACCAAGCCCAGCATGTGTATATTTTCATAAAGTAAATATATTAATGAGTTATAGCTGCAAATTAACTGCAAACTAATATTTGGATAATTGGGTAGTATGCAGGTATAACACATTTATATTTCTTAGCTTATTTTAAAAACAATACCCAGAAGGGGCAAATATTAAAAGGCAAATAAATCTTGATAAAATTTATTTTATTATTTTTGATTAACAAAAGCCCTTCTGCCTGTCACCTAACCTAGGAAAGATATAAGAAAATAGGAAGAAAATGGTTACCGGCAGGCTTAGAATCCCATCTTTCCCTTTACCAAAGAGTTACCCCCAGTAATAAAAGAAGAAAAGTGAGCCAGACAAATCATGAAAGTATGCTAATGGAGACATCCCATCAAATAAACTAATGGTATTTCCATGATACAGTCCTTATCTATAGTATGCTTTTAGCAGTGTGTAATTGATTTGTGTAAAATATTTATGGCAAAAATATGGGAGTTCATAATATGTATGGCTCACAAAAATCCCATGTGATTTATACTCTCAGAATACAAAACAGAGATGTGCTTCTATTAAGACAGTTTTCTTCTGTGTGAATGATGTGACTACACGCATAACTTGGAAACTTCAGATAATACTATGTTCTCTGACTCAGAGAGCATAATAATGTGGCAAGAAAGGACATAGGGGACTATGTTGGGGATCTCAAGTATTCCTGCTTTGTCTGAGACTTATATGCCTTCCCATATCTAGAAATTATTAGCACAACTTGATACTGTGTAAAACAGTAGATGTGCTTGTCTGATTTGACAGTCTAGTTCTCACCCTTAGTAGGCCATTGACTCCGAATAGTGTATCCCTGTGTCTGAGAGCTATGCAAAGTGATGCCAGGTCTTGAGACTACTTCTGCTGGATCAGCTAATTCCCACTATGCAAAAGTGATGCAAAATGTCTTATCCATTCATCTCTCTGGGATTTCTTATTCCCAAATCACTAACTTGTTCGTTGTGTAATGCTT
Organism: Tarsius wallacei; assembly: GCA_963574415.1. NCBI lineage: Eukaryota > Metazoa > Chordata > Mammalia > Primates > Tarsiidae > Tarsius > Tarsius wallacei. The sequence continues at coordinate 12,099 of CAUYQG010230916.1, forward strand.
TCAGGAAGACTTATTTTATAATAATCTAGTGTTTTTAGGTTTCCTCAGCCAAAGAATTTGTAAGAATTTTCCCATCCATTATTCCTGCAACAAAATTTTAGGTTTATCTAATGCCAAAGCCCGTGTATTTCTTCTCTGCCTGTGATGCAATTTACCCAAGACAGCTTGTCATTCTTCCACTACATATCCAATGTTTACAGTTGACATTATAATGAACATTGGTACATTTTGCTACCAGTCTCAATTGTAGTTTCCACCACAGATAAAGGGCACTTTAACACAGCATTTCAGGAAGTCCTTACTAATCTGTAAAGGTTGGTACTCAAAATGAAATGTATTTGTCATCCCTAATTCTGTACTGTCAACCAGGAACAGTGTGAGTGCCTGGGGACACAGAGCATTAGAGATTCAAAGAAAATTCTGGGGAAGAAAGCTTGAGGATATGTCGAGGGTTGAAGAGAAGCGCTGAGTTAGTGGCAAAGTCACAGTAAACAGTCACATTACACTCAAGTCAAAAGAAATAGAAACACTTTAGTTTGGAATATCCTAGAACTATTTTTCTTTATAGTATGGGAAATAGTACATCACATCAGCCTTTCATCAAGAATACAATCAAGAAAATAATATATATGATGCAGAAGATACCCAAAATGCCTGGTTTACATCTCTGCTGTTTCAAAAAAGGGTGAGAATGCTTCCTGCAATCCTGACAGATAACCTTTATATGTGTACAGCCGTATATAAAAAAAAATGTTTACCATCAGTCCACTGTTAATTAACATGTGCCTGTAGGCTGTGTGTGTGTGTTTCGCAAGCACTGTCTCTAGGTAAATCTTCACACTTATTAATTTCATCTATATTTTATATGAGGATTTGGGGTTTTTTTTGTTTTTTTTTGTCCTGTTCTTACTAATTTGAACCTTTTGAAAAGGGAATTTATGCCATGTACTTCAAAACCTAAGTCTAAGAATGTGGTGACATTTACACAAAAGGGTGAATTGAGTTAGGTAGAGAAGACAGTGACAATGAGCTCCTGCGAGACTTGGGTGGCATGAGCTGTGTCAGACCCTAGCATTGTTTTTGGAAGATGGTTTTTTGGTTTTGAAAGAGGATATATTGCATCAAATGTTGGACTTAATAAAATCCCCCTATGACAGTGTGCTTATTTATGGTCAAGTGCTTAAGCCAAGAAAAAAAAAATCTATCCTATTTCAAATATCCACTTCATGCTGAGTCAAATCTTGAAGTGCCTAGAGAATATAATAAAACCCCTGACCTATCATATGAATAGACTGTGATTAAAAATGAACATGACTCTAAGCATAAAACATAGTTAAGTAGAAATCTCTCCTGATTTCTACTCAAGCAGCAGTAACATGCTTTTATGTCTTTAGATTTTGTCTTTTTTTTTTCTTACCTTATAGTCTTTGCTACTACTTTACCTATGTGGAAGAAAGCAGGATTGTTTAATGATTGACCCTAGGGATTTACTGGGTTCCCTTTCTAGCAAGAAATTATCTTGGAAAGAAAGAACTCTCTCTCTTGAGTGATTGCACCTGAACTCAGTTTCCCATAGGACTGGACCCAAGGTGCTGGGTAGAGAGCATTTCCCAGCATTCCACTGCATAGCTATATCAAAGCTCAGACTTTGTGGTGTTCCTGCAGTCTATTTCTCCTTCAGTCATAAGCCACTCTCATGTTAACCTCATAAAATAGAAGCACAGTGAAGGAGCAAGTTCTTTCTGATATAGCCCAGTCCCATTACATTCTACATACCATTTTGCCATTCTGAAAGTTTTATGAGGTATCTGTGATTATGTCATATGTAAAGTGAATAGTTGTGTGCTACATTATGGATGTTGTGTTTCCTCAGACAAGCTAAGGCATGAGTGTGTAGAAAGAAAACTCAGCATCTTTTTATTGTTGGCTACTGAGTAGGTAGCATTTACTTTTGTCATAATGAAGTAAGTTCTCCTAGTTCTGTCATAAAAGTAGCTACTTTTAATATTTACGATTTAACTAATATATTGTGGAAGAATTATGACATGCATTTCAGCATGTAAATGAGAATAACAGATCAGAAATAAACACAAAGGGTGCAGTGACTCATGAATATAGTAATATTTAGAACAAAGAAAACTCAGAACATAAAAAAATTTTTTAAAGAATACCAGGTGTGATTTTTTTAAAAACTATCTTCCCTATGTATTTTAACATGATTTCTGTAATATTTGGCACAAAATGTTGACTAAATATATTCAAAGTGTCAGAAGACAAACTCATTAAGGGTAAAGAAAATAGGAAAAAAAATGATAGAAAATCCTGTATAACTAGATTGTGTTGAAAATAAAATGTAAATGAGTGGAAGTGAAAACTTCTATCAGAGGATCATTAATGAGTAACTCAGCTAAGTTTGAAAAAAGTGGTACATCTCTGTGGAGGATGCTGTGTATGCTGTCCAGTTCCCTCATTAGTACTGAAGATCTTATCACCTAGCTGCTAGAAAGGTTTTTGACTGACAATACTCTTTTTTTTTTTAACTTCCCAGAGAGCTTGACTTAGCTAAAGTGAGCCAAGTAGCCTACCATCAATCCCGTTTCAAAGACAGCCTGCATCCAATGATGTTTTTGATAGAGAAGCATAAAAGCCCAGGCCCCAATATCAAATTCCAACAACTCTGAAGACTAGTTGTAGTTTCAGAGGTCACTTCAGAGTTGACAGAGATCTTGCTGGGACTACATCACTGCCCAGCTTCACCCTCTTCACAATCCTTTATCTTTCTTCTCCCTTCCATGAATGTTGCTTCCTGACACACTTCCTCAATGGAAAACTGTGTCAAGTCTGCTTTCCTGGAAACACAACCCTGACATCTCCCAACTCCATTCTCCTAACTGCAGTCGTGATATAATTAAGATACTAGTTCCTCCTTATCCTTGATCATTTTTCCTTTGCCAACATAGTCACATTCTTAAGTGAGCATAAAGTTTGATATAAAAATATTTGTTTCAAAAGTGTTGAAATTATCCATGAAAGGTACATTTTTCATGACTAGCCCTGTCCAAAGGCTCTAGATAAAATTTCAAGTAAATAAACTTGATTGCTTTAAATAAATTGTCTTTTCCTTGTTATTTTATTGATTCTTATGTTTAACTGTTGTTTTATGCTTATCATTGCCAAAATCATGTGAATTTTTTTTCCTTGATTATTATTTATTTATTTATTTATTTAAACTTTAGATATGTGGGGTACAAATCAGGGTTAGGTATACAAATATTCATTATGCAAGTACCCTTGCTGATGAGGTATGTGAAATTTTTGTTAGTTATCTGCTTTGAGTAATATCTGCAATAAAAACTATGAGGAAGACATTGTAAGAAATGAAAGTATTTCCAAATATATACTTCATCATCATTCTTCTTTCTATTCTATCTTTAATTTAATCTTATTACCTTACTCAAACATTTTTATCATCCCCACTTGCAATTTTGCAATACCAGAAAGACAAAAAGAATTATATGCGATATAGTTAGTTACAATCTATTACACTAAATAATTATATGTATGAGGATATTTTTCATATGTGATCAATTTTTTTTTGAGTCAGGTTCTTATTGCCCAGGCTGGAGTGCAGGGGCACAATCATGCCTCACTGAAGTCTTGACCTCCTGGACGCAAATGATCCTTCAGCCTCCCAGGTAGCTAGGACCACAGTCATATACCACAAGGTCTGGTTAATTTTTTTTTCATTTATTTGTAGAGATGAGATCACACTGTTTCCTAGGTTGGTCTGAAACTCCTGGGCTCAAACAATTTTCTCACCTGGCCTCCCAAAATGGTGGGATTACAGGTGTGAGCCATCACTCCTGGTCAACATATATGATCCATTAGACACATTTAAATAATGTTCTTCCCTCATCTATTTTATTACTTATCATAATATGCTATTTTTTTATTTTCGTCTTAGTGAACTTAACAGAAATATGGTTATCTACCTGGTCATTTTTCACTTTTACTAAGGAAGATATGCTTTGTGAATAAAATAAAATTGGGAATAGCTGTAGTCACTCCTGAATACACAAATTTTGTTTCTCCTATGAAAAGGACCATACTTTATAATTTTCTCCCACTTATAAAAAATATTCCTGATATTTATGTACAGATTGGATAATCTTGAATTTAATATAATTTCAATTGAGTCCTTAGGGATCTTCTCACCTTGAAGCATTATGCCTTTCCATTTCTTGCGTATGATTTCTTAAATCACTGCAACAACCAAGTAAGAGCATTTCTCAAATGATACCCACATTGAAATATGAGCAAAATTGAGCAAAAACTATAGTTTCTGGAATATCTTTTTCAATATGGAAAGTATATGCAGATCTGTTAAATCCTCATGAGGCAAATGTCTGGATGCAAGACTTTTAAGTATATTCTGTTTCAGCATATATGCATAATCTTTCAGATGTACCAAGCTGATAGTTTGCAAAGCACTATTGTACTATACATTTGGAGCCAATACTAGGTAAACAAATTACTTAGTGGTGCATCTGTTACTCGATAATTTTCCTAGATTTGTAATCTTAGACAAAATGATAATGTTTCAAGCACTGCTCTTGCTGGGTGCTACAAATTTTAAGATTAAAAAGACACTGTCCTCAAGGATTGAGCTGAATAAAACTGAGAAACAGAACTCAAGAATTAGAACAACTCTGATAGCTTTTGAGTTCTAGAGAGAAGTGACTTGCTCTTTCTCCAAGTTTGACCTGAGATGGGATAAGGTAAGATATAAGACAGAAAACAGTGAAAGAGTTAGTGTAATTCTTCAGAAGAACATTTATGTTTGCTATTTTCCTCTTTTGTTTGAAGTAGAACCATTTGAGATTAATTGTTCTCGGTCTGTGTTCCCCAACTCATAGTGCCTCATTTCAGGAAATATTTTCCTTTTTAGTCCTCCTTTGGACTGCATACTAAGAAAATGTTTTTATTTGGAGAAGATGACAAAGATTGAGCATATCAATTAGAGAGTGAAATTGAGAGGACAACTGAAGTTTGTCAACATTCTTCTAAGAAATGTACAGATTGGAGAACTGCCTTTATCTTGTTC